>CAUZXS010003127.1:142500-215936 GCA_963585895.1 Sepioteuthis lessoniana
TTTTGTGTTTGAGTGACCGAGTGAGTGAGAGTTTGTGTCACTGAGTGAAAGAGGGACATTACGTAGGTGAGTTGCTGAGTGAGAGAGAATTCGTTAGTGAAAGTGCCGGAATGAGTGAGCATGATTGTGTATGTGTATGGGGGGTACGTAAATGAGTTAGGGAGTATATAAGAGTTCGAGAGAAAGAGTGTGTGTGTAAGTGCATGAGTAAGGGAATGTGCGAGTGAAGAGTGAGGGAGTGAGTGAGAAAAAGTTAGAGAGAATATGTGGTGCGAGAGAAGGAAATTCAGTGAAAGAAAGACATTGTGTGACTGAGAGAAAGAGAGAGAAGGATTGAGTGAGAGAGTAGAGTGAGTGAGTGACTGTGGGACTAAGAGAGTGTGCGTGGGGGAGAGAGACAGTGTGTGGATGAGTAAGTGACTGACAGAGCAAGTGAGAGAGAATATGTGAGTGAAAGTGTGAGTGTGAGAGAGTGTGTGAGTGGGAAAGAGTGTGTTGTCAGTGAGAGTAGATAGGAAGATTTAGGAGAGAGAGAGAGAGAGATAGAGAGAGAGAGATAGTATGTGTGTGTGTGTGTGTGTGTGCGTTAGTGAATTGGTGAGAGTGAGTGAGTGAGTGAGTGAGTGAGAGAAAACGTGTGAGTGAGACTATATAAATGATAGAGTATTTCAGTGAGAGAATGTGAGGAGGTGAGTCAGAGAGAATATGTGAGTGAGAGAGAGAGAGTGTGTGTGCGTGAGTGAGAGAGAGAGAGAGAGGGAGAGTTTCTACGTGTAAGTAAGTGAGTGAGAGAGAGAGAATGATTGAGTGAGAAAGTGGAGTGAGTGAGTGTGTGAATGTGAGAGCATGTGTGGATGAGGGAGTGAGATAGATTGTGTGAGTGAAAGTGTGAGAGTGAGTGATTGCATGGGTGCAAAAAGTGCGCTTGACGAAGAGAGATATTGTGTGGGTAACTAAGTGGGTGACTGAGTGAGTAAGGGAAAATATGAGGGTGAAAATGTGAGAGTGAGTGAGCATGTGAGTGAGAGAGAATGTGTGAGAGTAAGAAAACAGGGAGAGTTTAAGAGGGAGTGTGTGAGTGAGAAAGAGAGAGAGAAAGTGAGAGGGAGACAGAGAGAGAGAGAGAGTGTGTGTGTGTGTGACTTTATATGTGTGCGAATGAAAGCGAGTCAGTTAATGGGAGAAAATGAGTGAGTGAGACTGTAAGAGTGAGAGAAAGTGTCTGTGAGAGAGACATACATATATATATATATATATATACACATGTGGCCAACTTGCATATATATATATATATATATATATATATATATATAAATGAGGAGACATTTAGAGGCCTAAGTACGCTCCGCGGAGTTGCGTAACATTATAGATCTTTGGTGTATCAATTTAATGTGTATATGTATGTGTACGTGTTGGGGGCATACGTATTTTTGTTGAGGACTAACCTATTTTATCTTTTCGGGAAATAGTTGAACTAGTCCATGTCTACTTGTTTACGCTATATGTCACGTGCCCTACCAAACGGGCGAGTATGGCACAAAGTCTTCTTTAAGGTGGGTCCGGTCGCAGGACCGTAGCCCAGACGTACCCAGTGGCTCCAAAAATTCCTAAGGGCACCTCGGCGTTCAAGGCGAGAAACCTAACCACTCTAAGATGGAGGCAATTTGTTGGCGGTGACCAGACATAACTGAGAGGCAGGCTAGATTTCGCCCCTTACCTTTAGGGTTGGGAAGCAAAGCAAGAGCTTGAGAAAAGTCCAAGGGTGTCACATCCACCCCATCCGTGAACAAGTTCTGTCCTTCAGATAATGTATTGTTTTTTATTTGTTCTTTTTTCCTTCTGATTCCGCTGTCGTCTGGACTCGTGCATTGTGAAAGCCGTGCGTACGGTGAAACAGCAGAATCTGCACAACAGAGATGCATGGATAACAATGTACAAGACATAAAGAGCAGATGCACGAGTGGCAGGTCAACCAGTTACGTCAGAATAGGAATACTTAAACCGTATTTTAAATAAAGAATCATTACAAGAAGCTGTCATTGTTTACTTATGGGTCACTTGAAAACACATAACTGTGTGTAAACAAATAGCTACCATTGAATAAAAATAATTACTTAAGAAGATATTATTTGTAGTATTAGAAAAAATACTTGAAACTATATAAGTTAGTATAAAGTATTTGTACCAAGAATGGTTACTGGAAGATATGATTTTTTACGAAGGATTATTAATTACTTGAGACTGTGGATGAAGTGAATATAGTGGTTTCTTTTAGGGGCGCGGAGCTTTCGAGAATCACGTGACCGTTTGGTCATATGACATTTCGTGAAGCGAGTTCTATCTCTTTTTGATAACAAGCACCATTTTGATAGGACATGCCTTTCATCTCCGCTTTTACAACCAACACGTGCGCGCAAATTAATACCTAATGGACTATTTCACTATACCAGAAAAATGTAAGTTTTTAACCGCCACAATCGCCCTGTTTGTTCAGTGAATAGCTTATGTACCTTTTTACATTTTGGGACAGAATGTTACGGTTCTTTATTATGTATACTATATATGTATATAGAATGTATGTCATTGTTGTGTAAACGGACATTGTTTTTCTTTAACGAAATATAATGTATTAGTTTTCTTTAGATATACCAAAGGCATTATCGGAATAGAATGGTGGTAGTCACAATGAATAACACACTCGTCATTAAGTTCCTATTAAAACCATATAGTGTGTGGGAAAACTAATGACCATTATCAAAAAACGATTACTTGAAACTATATAAGTATTTGTATTTAATAGGAATACTTGAAACCATACAAATATGGGTAATCTATTTGTATTATATGGGAATGTTAGATATATAAATTTCTGAAAAAAAAAAAAATTTTAAGAAATAACCGCACAAAAAATATAAATATAAATGTATACTGAACGTGAATTTCTAACCCCTAGGCATAAAATAACCCTACACGGTTCCATGTGTCGTTAGAATGATCAATCATAGGCTAAAAAATATTGGTTTTGAGACTGAAAACTTGGTCGATCCAACTATGTTATTGCACTCCCTATATCTATCATATTTTTGTGCGGAAAAAAGGGGGAGGCTTTATTATTTTGGGGTCCCTCGTATATTCCGACAATTCAGAGAAAGAAAATGGATTGCTTGAATTTGTGAAGGCGTTATTATTGAAACTGATTCAGAAGGGATGTTATTTCCAGCTGCTTTGAAAAAGTAATTTGATATTTCAAGGCGACTTATCTGACGGTTAGCTAAGAGATGAAAAGCGCTGATTGAAAAGAATGTATCCGGTGAATAACAAGAGATTTACTACAAGCCAGTGTTGCGTCATTTATAGAAGAGAAGAGATTCCTCTTAAAATACTTCTTGTGATATATCAATTCTTGTTGTTAAGAATATTGAGGCAACGTAAATTATACATCACAAAGAGGGACGATATAAGCAAAGGAAAGAAAAAAAATTATGAAAGAAAGAAAGAAAGAAATCAAGAAATCAAGAAAGTTAGAGCAACCTGTGTTCCAGACGAAGAAAAGTTGAGATAAGAAGAAAGTCATACCGATATATATATATATATATATATATATATATATATATATATATATATATATATATATATATATATATCTTCTCTTACGATATCTTCCTTGTGATCTAATGCTTGCTTAGAAAGTTAGAGTGAAAGAGGAAAATATATATATATATATATATATATATATATATATATATATATATATATATCACAAAAACTTTATTGTCAACATGTAAACTTTGCTTAGAACGTTATAGTGATAGAGAAGGATATATATATATATATATATATATATATATATATATATATATATATATATATATGTGTGTGTGTGTGTGTGTGTGTGTGTGTGTGTTCCTCTCTCGTTACAACTTTCTTTTTATCTAAACTTTGCTTTATATATATATATATATATGTGTGTGTGTGTGTGGTGTGTGTGTGTGTGTGTGTGTATGTAATATACATATATATATGTAATATATATATTACACATGAGAACGAAAGGCAACATTGTAAAGAGGAAAAATGAAGAGAATAATGATAAAAAAAGAAATTATGTAAGAGGAATCAAGTTATTATTTATATTTGACGAATGTGCCAGACTAAGTGAAGTTTTAAGCAAGAAAGTCATATTAACAGAGGAAGATATATATATATATATATATATATATATATATATATATATATATATATATATATATATATTATGGAATTTCATATTTTTTTATTCTGATGATATTCACTTACGTTTTTATTTTGCAGAATAAAAAGTAATATCAGATAGGACACCAATAATGTTTCTCTAAAGATTGAAAAAAATTTGATTTCATGAATTATTACTTAAATAAAAAAGATTAATAGCCCCGCCGGCTGGATCTGTAGACAATACTTACCGTATCTCTGCAGAGGGATATGATTACCCCTAACAAGTGTTCTGGATGTGCCACTAAACAATCTGATGGTGAGGACTCAGTAATGGGGAAAGCTGCGTACCATTACTCCCAGATCCACTCTGGCTTGGAAGAGAAGCACCTGATAGGGTCTTATCTATGGGTCAAATAGAAATAAACTGTGTCTTTATGCTAAACTGAAAGGTTTGAAATGGAACTGTTTTGACATTTGATCCTCCTACTTAAACTAAACTGAATAGTTAGAAATAGAACAGTTTTTGTATTTAAATTACGTACTTATGCTAAACTAAGTTTGTTTGAAATAGAATTATTTTTGTCATTTAAACTGTGTATTAAGCTAGATTGAATTGTTTGAAATAGAACAGTTTTATATTTCAACTTCGTAATTATGCTAAACTGAATTGTTTCAAATAGAACCGTTTATATGTTGGATTTAGCAATTCACAACTTAAAATGGTTTTTGTGCTATAAAACCAAACCAAACCAGAACTCATGTGTAACTGTGTGTGTGTGTGTTTAATTAAGAATAGACATATTTACTCAACTTAACGTAATGTGATGGACTATACTAAGAGGAAGAAGAAAAGCTGAGTTTGCATAATAAAATATCCACCTCTGAAATCCTGGGCTTGGCCCAGGTTAAAACATTGACCACTGCAGCCAGTGGGAAAATTAAGAAAGACACATGAAAAGAGACAACTAATTAGGTTCATACGTTCATACTCCATCACACAATATATATATATATATATATATATATATATATATATATATATATATATATATGTATATATATGTACGAATGATTCTCTAAGCTTGGTAACAATATTTGGAATTCTGTGCTAATGAGCCCATCTTGATAAAATTTGGCATGTAAACCCTTTTCACCAAATGGGGTATATCGAATCGAAAGGAAACAAACCTCAAAATAGAGAACAGTATCATCATTCATCATCATGATCATCATGTAATGCGGCTTGCACGGATATCCCTGACCCTCTCTCGCCACTTCTCCCTATCATTCATCGCCTCCTGCGGGTCCTCAGGATTACATCCAGTATCCTCACATAGCTGCTGCATGTATGTTCGAGCTGGTCATCCTGCTTTTACTTGGCCATATGCGGGGTCCATAGGAGTACATCACTTATGAGCTCGTCCCTGCTTCTCCAGCAGTGTACTGCATGCCTTGTTCGTCTAACTTGGATAGTTTTCGTGATGGGAGGCAGGTGGCCGTATAGTTGGTGCCTTGTTGGGTGTTGCCGCCAGGACTTGTTCAATATTGCTCGCAACATTCTTGTGTAATTGCCGTCTAGTTTCTTCTCCAGCCGTTTAGTTAGCGTCCAAGTAGTGCATCCATATAGCAGTATCGATACGACCGCTGCCTGGAAGAAACCGAGTTTCATTTTATCGGTCAGGTCTGATTTCCATATGATCGAAAGTCTATAGATAGCTGTCCATGCCTTCGTTAGCCGCGTGTCGATGTCTTTTTCGGTTGATGAGACGCTGCTACCTAGGTAGGTGAATTTATCTACCAGTTTCAGAGAGGTTCCGTCTAATGTGGAAATGTCGCCTGTTTGATTATAGCACACATATTCCGTTTTGTGTGCATTGATATGGAGGCCAATACCAGCGGCAGCTCGTTCCAAACAATGCAGTAGTGTTTCGGCTTGGTTGGGTGTATTCGCCAGTAACGCTATGTCATCGGCGTTGTCGGCGTCGGTAATTGTTTTTGCAGGGTACCTTCTGCCACTTTTAGGGGTGTCCTCGTGGTGTAATGGTTAAAGCGATGAACTGCGGAATCGTAGTACGCGAGTTCGTACTCCAGTCGCTCTATTACGTTCACTTTCGGGCAAATACCCTTGGGAAAGGTATGAACCCCCTTATTCTCCCTCCAGCTATGAGTAAATAGTAGGACGGACTAGGTTCTTCAGCCTTGGTGAGGCAACTAGTCTAGGAGAAGGAAAACTCTGAATTAAAACCTGTTAAACTCCGCTTAAAAATTGACCTTGTGTCATATCCTGCCCGAGCGGAGGGGTTGGTAAATAGTACCTTCTGCCACTTTTCTTTTTTCAGCTCGAAGCCGTTTTCTCTGATTTTATCAATCGAAGTTCTAAGACTAGACAGATGATAAAGAGGTATGGGGCTAACGCGTCCATTTTTTGTCAATGGTATTAGTCTGAATTTAAACATAATAGTGCGATTGGAGTTTGAACTCACTTACTACGATATCGCAATCCAACACATTAACCACTACGCGACACGGACTCCTACTATCGATTGATTCGTTTCGTTTCGTTTCGTTTCGTGCGGTTTTGGTTTCTTTGTTTAATGGCATATTAACCTTCCTAGATTATTTACTACTAAAGCCATCCTTGTAGAAGAGCAGCAATGATAATATTTAACACATAGTTATGAGGGTAGGGGGTTCATGCCTTTCACAAGGGTAATAGTCCGAAAGTGAACGAAATAGAGTGACTGGAGTTCAAACACGCTTAATACGATATCGTATTCCGTGGTGTAATTGTTATCGTCGTAGGAAATGAACACGGCGACACGAGTTCAAATCCTGGACGAAACTGATTGCATTTCACATAGCACTAATACCCTTGGGAAAGGTATGAATCCAATTATTCCCCCTCCAGCTATGGGTAAATAGTAGGACAGACTAGGTTCTTCAGCCTTGGTTAGGCAACTAGTCTAGGAGAAGGAAAACTCTGAATTCAAACCTGTTAAAATCTGCATAAAAATTGACCTTGTGTCATATCCTGCCCGAGCGGAGGGGTTGGTAAATAGGATATCGTATTCAAGGACCTCAGACTCTATGTTTCAGAGACTCTCCCTCTAATCTAAGTGCATTTGATTGCACTTGAGAATTAAATGCAAAAGAATAAGTAAATAAACAACATCTCTGCACGTTTTGTCGCTGATGCACGTACATTATATAAATGTAACTTAATTTTAAATGCATCAAAGTTTCTTACAAGAATTAATGACATTTTGAAATGAAAATCTTTAATAAAGTAATATTAGTCAAAAACGTAATAGCGCGACTTGAGTTCGAACTCACTACGATTCGGTTGTCCAGCGAGTTAATCACTATTCCATGGAGACTCCTTCCATCGATAGATTGGTTTGCTTTGCTTTGGTTTCGCTTTTTTTGTTTTATGGCATATCAACCTTAGTGGGTTATTTAATACCAGTTATTATTGTAGAACAGAAGCTGTTCTATTGAATCCATAGCTGGGGGAATAAAAGCGTTCATTTTTTCCCAACGGGATTCTTCTGAAAATGAACGTGATATCGCGATTATAGTTCGGACTCACCTACTACAAAATCGTAATCCAGAATGTTAATCCCTATACCACAGATTTCTAACGGGTGGCGTTTATAGTTCTAAGAGTTCGAATTTAGACAAAAAATGGCCAGGAAATGTTGAAAGAAAATGTTTGTAAGACATGTTTGTAAGACATAAAAATGATAGCTTTTTTATTTATTTCTTAAAGACATATCTCCCAAATGAGATGGGACGCATCCTCTGGGATGCTTGAGATTTATCCATGATTAGGATCTTTCTGCCCGGTTACCTAGTTAGGGGTGATCACTTTGCAGCCGCAACAATCCAGTGACACGCCTTCTTAATCCAAAACTAGAAAACACTGAAACGTTTCTTTCAAAGCAATCAATTAATTATCCCACTAATTAATTAATTAATAATTGAATAAATAAATGAATAATCAGATTAAATGATATGCAAAGATCTGGCCAATCAATTTCTTCCAAAGTAAATTGACTAAATGAACCAAGTGTTACTGACTACATCTTAAAATCAGACTAAATTTGCTTCAAAATTACATTAATCAGCTCCAGTTTTGGAGTTTGGGCGACTTGGACTATCTTTCATTGTCATTTCTCTCAGAACGACTTTGACCCGGATCCAATATGTGGGGAAAATGGACGACTTTTTCGTTATTATTGTACCATAGGACCAACGTTTGGTGCTGTAAAGAAAGAAGTCCGCAGAAAAAGAAATACTCAAACTCGAAGGTAAGGGAAAAAAATATAGCAGTCGTTTTTATTTAGCTACGATCACTGCAACTCGAAAAGTTCCTTCTTCTCCCCTCCTGTCGGTGGTGAAGGTGTGTGTGAGAGAGCTGGCTGTTTGACACACAATTGTCACTGCAGATAGGTCGTAGCAGACTGGGGTGTGACGGGTTGGGGCCTCCGGAACCTTTAACGTACCCGTTTTGACAATTGCCTTCAACTCTGCCAAAATCTCATCACTTGTTTTCTTATATAAAGATTTTGGAGAACTAATCGAAGATTCGCGAATGTTTGATGTCATTAGTGAAACACGTAATATAACATTTGTGATTATTTTTAAATCACGTGTAACTTTGCAGGTCATTCTGCCCGCGCGTGTTTGTCTCGTGGACCACCCTTTCATTATCATTACTCTCAGGTCCACTTTGACCCCGATCCAATATATGGGTAATAGGAACTACACTTTCATTATCATTACTCTCTGGTCCACTTTGACCTGGATCCAATATATGGTTCATATGGACTACACTTTTATCATCACTACTCTCAGGTTCACTTTGACCTGAATCCAATATATGGGTAATAAGGACCACTCTTTTATTATCATTAGTCTCAGGTCTACTTTGACCTGGATCCAATATAAAGGTTCATATGGACTACACTTTTATCATCATTACTCTCTGGTCAACTTTGACCTGGATCCAATATATGGATAATATGGACGACCCATTCATTAACTTTATTCTCTGCTCCACTTTGGCCCGGATCCAATTTATAGGTAAAAAAGAACTGTAGAATTATTAGAGTTAAATAGCAATACTTAAAACTATTGATCCGTGCACAAAAATGATTAATATTGAATAGAATGTGTAATGTTACATAACAATAATTGAAACCATTTAATTGCGAGTAAACAAATGATTAATAGTAAATAGAATAATTAGTGTCAAATAGCAATACTTGAAACCATTTAAATGTGTGTAGATATATGATTAATATCAAATAGAATTATATGAATTGGAAAAGGATATTTGAAGCCATTTAACAGTGAGCAAATAGATAACAACTGACTAGTTTTAAAATAGTGTTACCCACAGATTATTCACTTACTAATAATAAATATCTTCTTGATGGAGGACCTCTTCGCTGTTCTCAACGGGATATTAACGCTCTTGAGTAATGCAAACATGATTTGAACATAGATTGCCGTATATATATATATATATATATATATGTGCGTGCGTGCGTGTATATATATATATGTATATATATATATGCATAGATATATACATAAATATGCATATATATATATATATATATATATATATATATATATATATATATATACACACACACATATACATATACAGTGTATCACAAAAGTGAGTACACCCCTCACATTTCTGCAGATATTTAAGTATATCTCTTCATGGAACAACACTGAGAAAATGACACTTTGACACAATGAAAAGTAATCTGTATGCAGCTTATATAAGAGAGTTGATTTATTTTCTCCTCAAAATAACTCAAAATATAACCATTAAAAGCTAAACCCCTGCCAACAAAAGTGAGTACACCCCTAAGAAACTACACCTCTAAATGTCCAAACTGAGGACTGCTTGTCATTTTCCCTCCAAAATGTCATGTGACTCATTAGTATTACTAGGCCCATGTGTTACTAGACCCATGTGCATAGGGAGCAGGTGTGGTCAAATTTTTAGTGCAGCTCTCACACTCTCTCATACAGGTGACTGACAGTTCCAACATGGCACCACATGGCAAATAACTCTCTGAGGATCTTAAAAAACATATTGTCGCGCTACATGAAGATGCCCAAGTCCACAATAAGATTGCCAACGCCCTGAAACTGAGCTGCAGCACAGTGGCTAAGATCATCCAGCGTTTTAAAATTGCAGGGTCCACTCAGAACAGGCCTCGGGTAGGTCGTTCAAAGAAGCTGAGCGCACGTGCTGAGTTACATCCAAATGCTTTCTTTGAAAGATTGGCGTAGGAGTGCTGTCAGCATTGCTGCAGAGATTGAAGAGGTGGGGGGTCAGTCTGTTAGTGCTCAGACCATACCGCACTCTACGTCAAATTGGTGTGCATGACTGTCACCCCAGGAGGAAGCGTCTTCTGAGGACGATACACAAGAAAGCCTCCAAACAGTTTGCTGAAGACATGTCAACAAAGCACATGGATTACTGGAACCAAGTCCTATGGTCTGATGAGATGAAGATTAATTTGCTTGGTTCTGATGGCTTCAAGCATGTGTGGCGGCGACCTGGAGAGAAGTACAAAGATAAGTGTGTCATGCCTACAGTCAAGCATGGTGGTGGGAATGTCATGGTCTAAGGCTGCATGAGTGCTGCAGGTGTTGGAGAGTTGAGGGAAACATGAAATCCAATATGTACTGTGAAATACTACAGCAGAGCATGATCCCCTCCCTCCAGAAAAAAGGTAGCAGGACAGCGTTCCAGCAGGACAATGAGCCCAAACACAACTCCAAGACGACCATTGCTTTACTGAAGAGGCTGAGGCTTAAAGGTGATGGACTGGCCAAGCATGTCTCCTGACTTGAACCCAATAGAACATCTTTGGGGGATACTCAAGCGAAAGGTGGAGGTGTGCAAAGTCTCAAATATCTGCCAGCTCTGCGACGTCGTCATTGAGGAGTGGAAGAGCATTCCAGTGGCTACCTGTGAAGCTCTGGTAAACTCCATTCCCAGGAGATTAAAGGCAGTTCTGGATAATGACGGTGGCCACACAAAATATTGACTGTTGACATGGTGTACTCACTTTTGTTGGCAGGGGTTTAGCTTTTAATGGTTATATTTTGAGTTATTTTGAGGGGAAAATGAATTAACTCTGTTATATAAGCTGCATACAGACTACTTTTCACTGTGTCAAAGTGTCATTTTCTCAGTGTTGTCCCATTAAGAGATATGCTTAAATATCTGCAGAAATGTGAGGGGTGTACACACTTTTGTGATACATTGTATATACATATGCATATATATATACATATATATATATGAGTATATATATGTATATATATGTATATTTATATATATAAAAATATGAATATATATATATGCATATATACACATATATGTATATATATATGTATATATATACATATATATGTATATATATACATATATACGTATATATATACATATATATGTATATATATGTATGCATATATATATACATATATATGTATACATATATATGCCTATATATATACACACATTTACATATATATATATACACATATGCATATATATACACATATACATATATATACATATATATATATACATATATATATGCATATATATACATATACATATATATATTCTTATATATATACATATATACATACATATATATACACACATATATATACACATGCCCATATATACACATACACATATATATACACATACACATATATATACATATATACACATTATACATGTATGTATACACATTTATATACACATATATATACACACACGCACATATATATACGTAAACACATAAACTCACACACACACACACACACACATATATATATATATATATATATGTGGAAGCAAATAAGGAAATTAAATCCCACAGTATAAAGAAAAGTTGAAAAAACAAAATAATCCAAAATGTGATGCTTTTGTAATGAAAGTCGTCGTTGAACGTTTCGGTTGATAAAATCTTCTTCTGGCCTTTAATTTATGAAATGTTGAAATAGCGACGGATATTTGATGAAAAACAGGAGAAATGAAATTCAGTATAGAAAAGAAATTTTTTTTACAGCATATTCAATATTCCCTTTTTTGAAAATATTATTCGGTTATTGTCACGTGGACTGATGTCTGAAATTTTGTTGGGTTGGCGGGGATATAATGGAAGATAATAAAAGCAATGATAGAAAAATTTTGAAAAAAAAATGGAGGAAAGGTAGCGAAAATGAATATGAAGGTATTGTTCATAAAGACAAATGCAAATTTAATACACGTAATTTAAGAAGCTCAAAATATATGAGAAGAGAAAAATGATTAAAAATTGGATATGTTGTAGCTCTTGAGAACTAATCTAAGAAAGAAGATTAATTGTAAAACCCGGTAGGTGCATTAACAGGGGATATAAGTGAAATTGTGACGGCTTAAAAAATGTGTCTTAATCTTTTAATTTGTATTAATCTTTTAATTTTCTGTTACATCTACGAGTGTCGAAACTCCATAACTAATAATGTGTCTTACAGAAGATCTATCCCAAGACAAATATGGTGGGGGGGTGACACATCTATGACAGACATAGTAGTTGAAAAATGAATAGAGTACACACAGTTGACTTGACTAGAACATTTATTTACAAGGACAAACACATTTTGATGGTACGCAATACATTGATCTATATGGCTTGAGCTGTGTGTCACAGCTTCCTCGGGAAAAATGTAAATTAATTCCAGATTTGTTTTCCCGGATCTGAAGTCATCCTTCGTTCGTGCTCCCACCCGTAATCTCGTCCCGCTCTCGCATCTTCAAAGGAGAACTCAAAACAGTAGGTGTCAAAAGGAACGAGGTAACTCCACCTGAAACGGAAAAGGGGAATATGCTTTAATGAATCTTCCTTTTTTTATAGACTCTTTCTTTACTCCGGTAGATATCATCAAACATCATGAATTTAAAATCCTGAAGAAGGTTATTTCAATCGAAACGTTTACCATTGTCTTCAAAAATAAAAAAAAAAAAAACGTAAAGTTGATGACCGTAGTCGAGGGCGACCAGAAGGTTCCTTTTTCAATAGCTAGTACACCGAGGTGTAGGGGAGGGCGCTACTCCTTTCCCTGGATTTCTCCACTTTACCCTTGATACATACCTTATATTGCTGAGTGTTAAGAAAGTAGGCATCGAGTACAATTGGTATGAATCGACCTGGGATTGAATCCTGGTCTCCCAGACCATTGACTAACACTCAAGCCACTAGGCCAATAAGCCGGTTTCTTCCATGATAAATTAATCAAATTTTAGATTATTTT
This sequence comes from Sepioteuthis lessoniana, assembly GCA_963585895.1. NCBI lineage: Eukaryota > Metazoa > Mollusca > Cephalopoda > Myopsida > Loliginidae > Sepioteuthis > Sepioteuthis lessoniana. The sequence goes on from CAUZXS010003127.1 coordinate 156,040, forward strand.
GTTTTTCAACTTTTCTTCATATATATATTATTTCCAGAAAAAGAAAGTTGGTCACATTAGGATAATAAATTTATTTCCACCCTGTTAAGTGCATTGATATGAATCAAAACTCGAAATATATCTTAACAGGACTTTATCAGATCCAATAAGAAAATAAAATACACCCATACAGGAGTGAAAGAGAAAAGGAGGAAAGAAGGAGAGAGAGAGAGAGAGAAAAGGAGGAAAGAGGAGAGAGAGGAAGGAAGAAGAGGGAGGAAGGTAGACCATTTCATCTAAGTAAAAGCCTTATGGTATGTAAGGCTAGATCTTTACCAGGAATATTCAAATATTCTAAACTTGAATATTTTATTTGTCCTGATTGAATCGTTCCCTATTCCAGATTCGCAGGATTGAAGAATACCTATATATATATATAAAGAAGATTTGGCATTAAATATTCCACAAATATTATGGTATGTAAGGCTAGATCTTTACCAAGAATATTTAAATATTCTAAATTTGAATATCTTATTTGTCCTGACAGGATTGAAGAAGACCTACATATATATATATATATATATATATATATATATATATATATATAAAGAAGATTTGGCATTAAATATTCCACAAATAGTGTTATACCATAAAACCAAATTAAAGAAATTACGCTGATCAAAAATAAAGTTTCTATACTCCAAAGAACGGTTCTGTCTTTGACACTGATAGACATTGTCTATTGTAGACGTTTTGTTGTATACTACCGATTGGTTTTGACAACAACGAGGAACAAGTATACATAAAAATATAATCTTATATCTTTATTCATCGACGACGAAGCTTGTGTGGAGCAAGAGGGTAAAAGAGAGAGAGAGAGAGAGGAGCTGTCGGGAATTGGACCTTATATAGTCTTAAAACTACACGTGACCCACGCGCATTGCTTGTTTTTCATTTTCGTCAAAGCCTCTTTCATCTCCTCAATTTTCTCATAACAACAGCCCCCGAGCTTAGGGAATAACCAAAAGTCACACGGAGCAAGGTCTGGACTATAGGGAGGCTGAGGAACTGTCTTGATGCCTATCTTGGTCAAATAGTCTGTGGCAACGATGGGTTTTGGACTGGTGTATTGTCCTGGTATAAATGCCACTGACTCGATTTGAAGAGTGCTGGCCTCTTCCGACGGAATCTCTTCCTGAACTCCCTTAAAACCTCAACATAGTAACCCTAACTCTAACCCTTTGGCCAATCAACTCTGGTCTATTGACTTCCTTACTCCTCCCACACCTCTCACCATCCCTCACAGACTCCCTTCCTTCCTTGAATCTCTTATGTCACGCCAAAACTGATGCTCGATTCATGCAAGATGCTCTAAAAGCAGTCTGAAGCATTCAAGTCGTTTCTGTGGCATTTTTTCTAAGTTTTTTCCAAACATAATTTTATTGCATATCGCTCTCCTGAAGTGTCAGATTGCATTTTTGAAATTCACCACCAGTGACAATCAGGCTTTAGTAGCGTGCATTCCAATTGCTGCTGTAGCTGTTCATTTGAACCTGAAATCATAAAAATTGGTCAGTCATCTCATAAGATGTATAGCAAGAACATACTGAATTTTCGAGCGTCTACGACAATTCTAAATGCCTATACAAAAAAGCCTGGAAACTTATTGAATTCACCACGTATTATAATATTAAGGGGTTTCATCTATTTTGAAACACCATGTAGTCTGGAAACTTATCGTATGCATCTCGTATTTATTGTCCTTACTCTCCGGTACACACTACCTCAGTGTAGTAGAACATGTTTGGGTCTAATCTATGAGTATAATAGATTTATTTAAGATCATCTGCATAGAATTGTGTGCAAAAAACGCTTACAAAACACATAAAATGTAAATCTGAAGGTACATATAAAGCGATTCCCTAACCTCTCGGTATAAAATAACCCTAGACCAGTTGGCATGACATTAAAATCAGTTTTATTATATTTTTTAAAAAAGAATTAATCTTACTATTCTACCCTCAACTATTTGTAAATAGTTGGACAATATGGGTATGGCAACTGGTTTTGGAGAAGGAAAACTTTTAATTCAGACAAGATTTAAATCGTTTAAAAATTGATTTTCTGTTTCATCTTACTTTAGTGGAGGAGTTTAAATCATCATCATCATCATGTTATGCCGCAGGCACGGATATCCCTGATCCTCTCTCGCCACTTCTCCCTATCGCTCATCACCTTTGGCAGGTCTTCAGGGCTACATCCCGTATCCTCACATAGCTGCTGTATGTATGTTCGAGCTGGTCGTCCTGCTTTTGCTCGGCCATATGTGGGGGTCCATAGGAGTACATCACTTATGAGCTCGTCCCTGCTTCTCCAGCAGTGTCCTACATGTCTGGTTCGTCTAACTTGTATAGTTTTCGTGATAGGAGGCAGGTGGCCGTATAGTTGGTGCCTTATGGGGTGTTGCCGTCAGGACTTGTTCAATATTGCTCGCAGCATTCTTGTGTAATTGCCGTCTAGCTTCTTCTCCAGTCGTTTAGTTAGCGTCCAAGTAGTGCATCCATATAGCAGTATCGATACGATCGCTGCCTGGAAGAAACTGCGTTTCATTTTATCGGTCAGGTCTGATTTCCATATGATCGATAGCCTATCGATAGCTGTCCATGCCTTCGTTAGCCGCGTGTTGATGTCTTTTTCGGTTGATGAGACACTGCTTCCTCGGTAGGTGAATTTGTCTACCAGTTTCAGTGAGGTTCCGTTTAGTGTGGAGATGTCGCGTGACTGTATATTAATATGAAGTACAAGTACAACTGATTTACCCTTTATTTTCGGACCTTTTCTCACATTGATGATTTTATGCAGTACGTTCAACACTGAGCAAATTGAAACCTATATTCAAAAAAGTGCAATTTTATCTTCTCCGAGTATATCTTATGACGTAAGCAGTTAAAGCCGTGAATGGTAATCGCTGTTGTAGGTAGTATTGTGGTAGTTAGTGCGCTGACAAATTGTGCATTGCTTTATTTTGAGTATGATTTTAAAGCTACGCAGATGAACGTGCATCGTGGTCTAATTCGGGAATCTATGCTTCACGAGTTCGAACTGGGCTATAACGGACCCCCCCGAAACAAATAAAAACATTTGTTGTACAAAAGGTGAAGGCGCAGTGAATCACAGTAAAATAATTAACATTAATTAATAATTATAATTAATTAATTATTGATAATTGATTAATTAATAATTAATAATTTTCATTCGGGTTATGTGAACGATCAGGCAAGATCAAGCACGCCTATGGGCGTGGATTCCGAGTCTGTGCTCCAACCCATATAGCCAAATCCGGTAAATTTAACGCAGAGAGAATCAGGAGAGCTTGGCATCTTACAGTCTAGAGTGGTTGGTCATCTTCAATATAACATAGTTAAGTGTGTATCAGAGACCGGGGGCGAGAGATATCTAAGAATGATTTTCTATAGAAAAAAAAATCAGCGAGGATTTTGGAAGAATAAAATTAGTACATCAATTTTTAGAAGATGCGATAATCATCAGAATAGAAAAGCGAGAAATATTGTTTAATTTTTTTTCTGGGCAGAAATACGAAAAATGCAATTTAAAAAAAAAAAAATAGAAAGGAAAGAGAGAAAAGCTAAAATACCAATCTAGAGGGCCAAATTGTGCGGCATATACTACAAAAATATAGCCAAACTTTTGACTCACCCTCGTATTCAGGCAAACTAGAACGTACTATAAAAATATAGCCAAACTTTTGACTCACCCTCGTATTCAGGCAAACTAGTACGTACTACAAAAATATAGCCAAACTTTTGACTCACCCTCGTATTCAGGCAAACTAGTACGTACTACAAAAATATAGCCAAACTTTTGACCTACCCTCGCATTTAGGCAAACTAGTACGTACTACAAAAATATAGCCAAACTTTTGACTCACCCTCGTATTTAGGCAAACTAGCACGTACTACAAAAATATACCCAAACTTTTGACTCAGCCTCGTATTTAGGCAGACTAGCACGTACTACGAAAATATAGCAAAACCTTTGACTCACTCTCGTATTTAGGCAAAATAGCACGTACTACAAAAATATAGCCAAACTTTTGACTAACCCTCGCATTTAGGCAAAGTAGCACGTACTACAAAAATATTGCAAAACTTTTGACTCACCCTCGTATTTAGGTAAACTAGCACGTACTACAAAATATAGCAAAACTTTTTACTCACCCTCGTATTTAGGTAGACTAGCACGTACTGCAAAATATAGCAAAACTTTTTACTCACCCTCGTATTTAGGTAGACTAGCACGTACTGCAAAAATATTGCAGAACTTTTGACTCACCCCAGTGTTTTGAATGAAGATTACAGTTACAGAAGTGTACGCTCCACATCAGTGCAATAACGGTAACATATGTGCATTTGATAATTCGACTGGCCTTGTGTCAGACTTAATCAAACTACATAAATATCTTATCGATCAACTAATTGTGCATTAAGTGGAACAAGTTTTGAATTCATAATTAACCTTGATGATTTAACTGAAACAAGTTTTGAAAAGATTAAGTTTTGCAAAAAGCAAATAATTATAAAAGTTATTTTTTAATCGATAATTTTGAATCATCAATTTGCATTAAAAACGTCTACAAAGATAATTGCAAAAGTGGGTAATGGTTTGGTTATAATGGAAAACAATAGACCTTGTCCTAAGTCGTTTGCATGATAGACATAAATTTACATCCGAATAGATAGATAGATATTCATTAACTGTACGTAGATTGATAGATAGATAGATAACCAGTAAAGTGAAATAGTTAGCTAGCTAGCAAAATAGATAGATAGATAGATAGATAGATAGATAGATAGATATTCATAGAGTGCAGTAAATAGAAAGATAATCAATAAAGTGGTGCAGCAAGCTTGCTAGCTGGATAAATAGCTATCAAGATAGACATTCATTGAGTACAGTAGATAGATAGATAGATAGATAGATAGATAGATAACCAATAAAGTGATATAGTTAGCTCGCTAGCAAAATAGATAGATAGATAGATAGATAGATGTTTATAGACTGCAGTAAATAGAAAGATAATCAATAAAGTGATATAACAGGCTTTCTAGCTGGATAAATAGCTATCTAGATAGACATTCATTGAGTACAGTAGATAGATAGATAGATAGATATGCTGACACATTTCAACATTACCCACCGTAGGAATTGTCTAAAATCTGACACCTGTTTTTGACGCTTTCAACAAAAGTTTTGTAGACATCATCTGCTTGTCCTACTTTTATCTACTTCACAATTGAACTGTTCTCTCGAAGCAATTCTATTAAGAAGTTATTGACTCTGGAAGACTGGCAAAATAAATTAACATAGACTCCGCAAAGTGGTATTTTGCAATCAATACCACAAATTGCTCGTCTTTAACTCTTTAAAGATAATATTAAGGAATAATACAAAGTTAAAGACATGATCTTGCAATTTGCCTTCCGAAAACAAATGCCACCAGAAACGTAAATATGCAACTCGGGTGACAATTAAAAACATCTACTGCAGTTGAGCATGAATAATCGAAAAGAAATGCGACCACAACAAATGTTATTGCTTTTTAGCAGTAAATAAACTAATGAGAGATAAGACGCAAAACCTGTTATATCAAATAGCTGAATATAAAATCATTATTTCTCAAGATGGTGATGCGTGTTGTCACTAGAAAAAAAAAGATTAGAGATCTACGAGGTGCCTTCAATAAGTTTTCCCCTCTTTTTTCGTATAAGCACTTTTATTTATAGTACTGTGACGGCAAATTAAAATAAAAAGATCCCCCGGATGAGCAACCATTTAAAAGCGTATGGGGACTGGTACATTTAAATATTGTTATCACAAAACGGGGAGTTTATTTTTCGCACTTGTGAAGACGGGGCGGTCTGGCACTTTATCCCTCGTAGAATAAATCCTTGTTCAGAGTCCTTTCTCGGGCATATAGGGACTGACATATTATGTGGGGGTTAATTTGGGGCTAGACTGACCGCCGCTGGCAAGGGGTTTCCAAATTTCACATTACACACACACCCACCAGGCCACTAGTTCTTCCTACCGCTTGAACAATTGAAGATATGGACCACTAGGTTTAGATATAATAATATTAATTACGGTAGTCGACAACTCCGGTTTCCCGTATAATATTTTTAAAGGAAAGAGTAAGACAATTTAGGCGAGAATAACATAAGGCGAAAGAAGCTGAAAAAGAAACATGAAATAGCAACTTGACAGTGGACGACACAATGAGCAAACTTCAACACGTGGGGACATTAAAATATAACAATCTTTTTAATATACACGTAGACACACATCTTCAAGGTGTCAGCTATATTATCAGCAGATAATACATAACTATAAATGTCTTTCTTCCTTTTCTTCTTTTCTTTCGTCTTTCTTTAAGTTGAGGGAAGGAGAGAATATATAATTGGGTGTAGGGAGAAACAGTTTTGATGTTTACTTATCTTTTCGACGGGTTCCTTCGGAGAGTATTTTCTCTTTTACGGGTTGACGGAATTTTATATATCTATAATGCTCTGGCTGGAAGGCATAGGTTCTTCCACTTGTCCAAGATTCTTTCCGCTTTCTTCACCCGGAATCTTGGCCTCAGATCCTGCGTCCACTCACGGTGACCTCATCTTCAAAACTGATTTTCTTTTACTCTATTTCCGCTGACGGAAATAAGGGGGCTATTTCCGCTTTAGGATTCTAGCCAATCATTTGGCTTCTTTTTTTTTTCTCCCCCTGTCAGGCGATTCGTTAGGACTACTATATGTCCCTATACCCCATTCTTTACCCCTCCGGTCACAGAGTGCAAACATCTGTTGGTTTCCATTCTGACCTGGATTTGTTACTCCAGGATTGACCAACATTACTATCCCTCTCTTAACGGTCATTCTTTGACGGCCTGCTAATTCAAACACGAGGGATAGAAGAAATTCCTTATTTCTCTTCTCTCAATGGGAGACCACGTAACAGTACACACATGAAACTCTAGTCCCCTTCGAAGTAATCTCCTCCGGCTGCAATGCACTTGTTGTACCGTTCCAACAAAATCTGAAAAGCCCAATGTGAGTCCTCTTGTGTGAGCGTGTCAATGACCTTCGTCACAGTCCCATTCATCCCCTCAGTTGTCTCATAACGACAGCCTCTGAGCTTAAGGAATAACCAAAAGTCTCAGGGAACAAGGTCTGAACTATAGGGAGGGTGAGGAACTGTCTTGATGCTGATCTTGGTCAAATAGTCCGTGATAAGGATGGAGTTGTGGACTGGTGCATTGTCCTAGTGGAAATTCCACTGACCCGAGTGGCATTTTTTCCAAATGCCAAAACAATTTTATTGCATATCATTCTTCTAAACTGTCCTCACATCCAGATTGCATATTTGAAATTCACTAGCAGTGAAAATCAGGCTTTAGTAGGGTGTATTCCAATTGCTGCTGTAGCTGTTCGTTTGAACCTGAAATCAAAAGAATTGGTCAGTCATCTCATAAGACGTATAGCAAAAACATACTGAATTTTCAAGGGGTATGAAAATTCTAAATACCCATATGAAACAAGTCTGGAAACCTATCGTATGCGCCTCGTATCTACTTAAGTAAAATCAATTACATGGCCAGCGAATAGACTGAACCTAAATCAAGTTGAAATTATGTGGCAGTTATCTAAAGGAACTGACCATGAGAAGGTTCCCTCCGTACAGAGATCCCTTAAATGCCCATCATGAAACTTGGAACCACTTTTATAAAGATTATTGTTTTAAATGAATGAAGCCACTGCCTGAAAGAATCAAGGCTGTCATAAACGCACGAGGAAGGCAATTTAAGATTCAATTCTAATTATCTGATTATAAATTCAATAACTCTTTTCCAGGGGGAAAATAAGGAATATGCTTAATGTTTAACAAATGTATATTCAATTTTTAACAGCAACCTCCGGCTCCCTCCTTTGCTCCAGGAATATAAACCAAAATTTTACGTAAAATCTGAAGTGCTGGACGGCAGCCACGAAGTAAGAGTTCGAACTCCAGTCACGTTATTACAATTACGTTCAGATGAATACCCTTTAGAAAGGGTATCAACCACCTTGTGCCACCACCAGGTATGGGTTAAATTGTGCCGGTGGTGTATATTGACCTCCGACCCGGTCGGGCTGTCAAAGTAGGAAATGTACCTGTGTAAATAATAGGTGCGTCCAGTCGATCAGGATATTATAACCTTGGACAGGTTGAATGAGTGCAAAACTGTGACGCCCACAAGAAGAAGGTGGGTGTTGAACTATTATATAACTCGGTGAGGAACGGAAGTCCGTTAGTTTGGAGATCAGATCAGTTGGAGAAAATATGCGATAGAGAAAGCCAGCACCCAGCAGAGTGGGCCCTCAGGACCCCGATCAAGCTGTTTGGAGATCAAACCAGTTGGAGAAAAGATGCTGTAGAGGAAGCCAGGACCCAGCAGAGGGAGCCCTCAGACCTCCGATTAATCAGTTTGGAGACCAGACGAGTTGAAGACAAGATGCGGTAGAGAAAACCAGCCCCCAGAGAGGCTGGGCCCCAGGCCCCTGGTTGAGCAGCACAGGAGAACAGGAAAGAAATGCTGATGGCCATAAGAGTGGGTGGGGTCAATATGTTGCAGTTCTGTTCGGTCTTCAACAACCCTTTCAAATAAAGTGAGAGGTATATTTTTCTAAGAACTGTGTCGCTCGTCTCTATTGTGTCATCATTATGATTCTGCATGCATATGAAGATGTAGATGTATTTTGTGTTTGTATTGTTGGTCATGGTTGCGACTATACTGCACCGGTACTGTTCTTCTTACTTTCTGCAAAAGAAAGAAAAACGAACATTTTCAGTAATTTAAACGGTTAACAAATATTAATTGCGTTATTCTTCACGTTACAACAGAAGTCACCGAGCATCATTTAAAGCAGAGGCCATTCTGCCAGTTCTTTGATACCACGTTGACACCTGTTCCTTTCTCTCGAGGCGAAGAACATTTTCCTTGAAGTTTGGTTGTTATAATGTTGCGAGTGCATGAAACGAGCCATGAACTAAGACTACTAATAATCTAAGGGCGCTAGGTCAAGATTTGGTGAAGCCAACTTTCTGTCAGCTATTTGACCCAATGCTTACAACCAGTTCTTGTCCTTCGAGTTGTGGAACTTTCTGTGAAGCTTCCATCTCCTCATGGCTATTGAAGCATGTTATGGATTAAAATAAGAAATTCGCCTGGTTTGGACGATAGGATTGGTGTGTCATCATTTTGATTCCGTCAAGTTATTGAAATTTATTCAGGATCGTTTTAACTGTATGGAATCTTCATTTGTCTTGCTGAAGGACTGATTGCTTTCTGTTAAACGATGTTGGGTATTTTGCCACAAAATGTTATAGATTTGTTTATATTAATCAGAGTATAGCAGGCATCTATGGTTCGACTGTCCGGAAAGAACTGATAGTGGATTACAGTCCTTCATAATTCGAGCCCAGTCGACTAGAACCGTAGAATACACCGACTGCATCTCCGCAGATCGATAAGAACCTTCCCCAACGAGTGCCAAGGATAAAACACTAAACAATCTGATGAAGTGCCAATGCTGGATTTGGGGGAAATGTAGAGAACCCTTTCATTGTCATTACTCCCAGGTCCACTCTTACCAGTGGAGGTTGTACCTGATAGGCACCTATCAATAGGGCAGACAGAAATCTTTGCTCTTTAACTGTGTACAAACAAAGGACTGGTGGTGAATTGTTAGCATTACATTGCAATACTTATAACCATTTGACTGTGTGCAAATAAAAGTATTAATGTTGGGTACTTCAAACCGTTCAACTGTACGCAAAGATTATAATATTGGCATTACATAGCAATACTTGGAATCATTTGACTGTGTGCAAAATAAAATTATTAGTGTTACATAGCAATACTTAAAATCATTTGACTGTGTGCAAAATAAAATTATTGGGGTTACATAGCAATACTTAAAATCATTTGACTGTGTGCAAAATAAAATTATTGGGGTTACATAGCAATACTTAGAATCATTTGACTGTGTGCAAATGAATGGTGTCAAATAGAATAATCAGTGTTAAATGGCAATAATGTTAACCACTCACTGCCTGCTTACAAATGATTTGATATTTAATAGAATCATTAGTGTTAGATAACAATAATTAAAACCTTTTAACCGCGTAAAAACAATAGCAATACCCAATTGTGTTCAAACAAATTTGTACTGACTTATTTGAAAATAAAATTATCAATAAATCACTCACCTTCAAATATTATATGTATAACCATTAAAATATGTGTAAACAAATGACAGACGATAAATTAAATTGTTACCCTTTCATAAAACGCTTGAAACTCATTAATTGGTTGCCTAAATTGAATTATTGATTGCATAACAATACTTCGAACCATTTGACTGTGTGCAAATGAATGAATAGTGTTGTATAGAAAAAATTGTAATCAGTTAACGGTGTAGAAAAAATAGCAATACTAGAGGGCAAAAGAATCAGTTTAAACTCGTTTAAAAATGAAATTACCATAAAATTTGTTCACTTACCAATCATGTATGTATATACATCTAAATGTTTCCAATCAAATAACTGACATGAAATTGTTTGGGTTAAATAGCAATATTTGAAACCATTTAACTGTGTGCAAACAAATGAGTGGAAGTAAATAGAATTTTAGCAGTGAAATAGAAATACTTCATACTTTTTAATCGTTAAATTTAAAAATTTAAATCTACTAAATATTCTTTAACAGATCATGATATCTAATATATATATATATATATATATATATATATATATATATATATATATATAGTTTTATACGGTCCTGTTAAATCGGAGTTGGGAGTAATTCCATCAGGACAAAATAACATTCAACTGTGAACATTTAAATTTCCCTGGTAAAGAGCTCAATGTAACTGAATTACAGAGCAAAAACCGGTCACATTAGGATTATAAATTTATTTCCATCCTTTTATGGGTTTTTGATATAAATCAAAAACACACAAAAAAGAAAACTAACGGGACTTCTTCAGATCTTATGGATAAAATAATTCAGAATAGACACGGGAAAGAAGGGTGGAAGGAAGAGGGGTGAAGATTTTTCTCCTCATTTAGCCCACTTCGGTTTTTTTATTTATTGCTTTATTGCCGCTTGGAATTTTATCCATAAGATCTTAAGAAGTCCTGTTAGTTTTTTTTTATTTTATTTATACCAAAAACCCTTAACAGGATGGAAATAAATCTATAATCTTAATGTGACCGGTTTTTGCTTTTTCTTAAAGAATATATATATATATATATATATATATATATATATATATATATATATATATATATATAAGATTAGGCATTAGATAGTCAACCAATGTTGATATACCATAAAACAACTCAAGCAAAATCATATATATTCAATATATATGTATGAAGAGGATTTGGTATTAAATAACCAACAACGCTTGATATGCCATAAAACCAAACTAGATCTTTATAAATTTAATCATGTATTAAGAGGATTTGGCATTAGATGACCAACAATAGCTGATATGCTATAAACCCAACCCAACTAAATTATATATATATATATATATATATATATATATATATATGTATACTCAAATCCTTCTGCTACACATATGTAGCTAAATGATTTGGCATTGAATAATCTACAATGGTTGATGTGCCATAAAACCGAACTTAACCAAATTGTATATACTTAATATATATGTATATAGAGGATTGGCCATTAAATAACCTACAATGGTTGATATTCCATAAAATCCAACCAACCGACCAACCAAACCTCGTAATTCTACAAAACGCAGAGTATCTCCTTGTATTTAACGCCCAAATATTGCAACATTTTTAACTCGACTTGTTTTTTTTCAGTTGCCCAAATAAAATAGTCGATATATTTTTGGCTTAAACGTTGTTTATTGATGAAAATAACGTTTTTAGACAAATAAAGTATTCAAATATAGAAGTTAAATTGAAACGTACTCCAGCTTGCATATTTTCTGTAATTAAAAAATAAACTCGTATGTAATTAACCATTGTTTAATTCCTTTATTTACAACGATAATTGACTTTATACAATGCATTCTTTTTTATTATTATTGGCAGCTGTTTGGATCAATTCTTAGATACAACGTAAGACCTATATGTGTTTACAATTTATTGAAAAATGTTCTTTAAATTAGAAACATTCTAATTAAGAAATATTAATCCAGGATTTTAATTTACTTCGAGCACTGTGGAAATCTATGAAAGTTAATTAACTTACATTAAAAAACAACAAAAATTCACTAAAATTGAATATATATTGATGAAATTTAAGGTTGTATTTAAAATATGCAAATGTTAAACCAGATATGTACTGCTAAATCGATAATTCGCAGATAAAACATGGCTTCAGTTTATCAGTACTATCCCTCTGTGTACGTCTTTGTTGTTTAATAGTTGGTACTCTGCAAACAAATCATTACAAGTGATTTCGAGTCTCACTGAGTGCCTTAAACTTTTTGTTTTGTATTAAAACTAAGCTAAGATTAATCAAATTGCAGGCAGATTTTTGGTTCAGGGTGGGCGAATTCCGCAACCAGCCTCAGTCATTTGTTTTCACATAGTTAAATGAAAAGCTGTTCTATTTCAAAGAATTTAGATTAGCATTAGTATACAGATTTCTGTTTACACACAGTTAAATATAAAAACAGTTCTATTCCAGCAATTCAGTTTAGCATAAGTAAACTGTTTGAATGTCAACCAGTTCTATTTAACTCATAAACTTGCAAAGCAGAGAATATGTTCGAAGAAGTCAGTTGATTATATATATATATATATATATATATAGTAGGTATCATACAATAACTGATGCTTATACAACAGCATTGCTTCTAACAAAGCCTTCCTCAGATGATGACTCTGGGTTCAGGCATGGTTTCGGGGCCGAAGCATCATTACCACTAACCCAGAGCGCCCCAGCAGTATCTCACGACGCCACCAGACTTTGTCAGATTGTTGTCGCTCTGTGGGATTGTCAGATCCAGTTAGAGCCTTATCTTAGATCTTTTCCGTGTATTTCCTCTTGTCTGATGGAGGAAGTCCAAGATTAGTTAAGAAAACGAAGGTTGAGTTGGCAATAAAACCTCTGAATCCGACTGCGATAGGAAATACATTCGTTATCCAGCCATTTCTGACATATTGTTCTCGCAGATCTTCATATTTTTTCCTACTTACGCTGATGTGCCCAGTCGAAATTTTCTTCATAAGGGACCGTTAACTCAATAACGAAAAACTTTTTTTGCTTTAACGGACCAAATGACAATATCTGGACGCTTTGTCATTAACTCTATTTCAGTTGGAAATATAAAGTTATGTTTTAAATCGGTTGCGACGTGCCAGTCCGCGCAGCCCTCAAGCAATGATGGTTTACGCATATTTTCACGTGCAGTTTTCGAAATATTTCCTTCTTTAATGAACTGAATTGCTCTGTTGTTGATAATATTTAGAGCTTTATTGGCAGTCTTACATCATGTTTTTGAAACCTCAGAAAAAATCCCCAGGACTTCGTTATGTCTCCAAGTATAGCTACTTAGAGCGTACTCACATCCAGTGAGAATATGTTTGAGGCTCGCAGTTTTCCCACATGCGCTGCATCGGTTGGATGTTGTTAACCCCCAAGCATGAAGATTGACTGCTGTTGGTAAGACATCGTAGACTGCTTTTATGAGGAAACTTAATTTCTTTTGTTCCATGTGCTTGAGGTCTCTCCATGTGACAGCTCTGTCTTTTACATTCTCCCACTTAGTCCATACGCCCTGTTTCCTTTGTCCTACAGCTGTAGCAAAACGCCTAACTTCCTCAAGATGATGGATTTCTTCCGACACCTTTTTTCTTCTGTTTGCCGTGGATTTTTTGGACCACCAACACTGTGGATGTAGGCCTAAACCTACTTTTACATTTGCCACAGTGCCAATTATTTCTTTCATCTTGAGGGCCGATTTAGCGTTCGCAACAGCTATTTTTGCTTTCCATTTCCGGCCGGTTATCATAGAAGCCTGGGCGTTCTTCACCATTGGGTCGCGAGAGTCACGCAGCATTTGGGAGAGTCGCGCTTTTCCTAATTTATATTCCTCAACAAGTGACAACGTTGGAAGTTTTCGTTTTGTTGATGAACTATATAGTGCCACGTTCGTTAAAGAGTCAGGTACTCCCAACCATTTTTTTATAAATTTACTTATTAATCGCTCCATTGTTTCAACTTTTGTAAGTGATACCTCATATATTTGCAATGGCCACGCTAATTTAGGAATTAATCCAAAATAAATGCACCATATTTTATCTTTGTTCATGAGGTAATATTTATCAATAGAGCGTAATCCATTGTGTAGCTGTTTTCATAGGTCCTGCCAACGATGTCGATCAGTAAGTGGTAGGGAGTAGCAGCGACCGAGACTCTTAACGCTTTTTTTCGTGGATCGTGAGGATTTCGTTTCCTCTGACAGAAAACTTTTTTTCTTTGCAGTTTCCTTTCAGCAACAATAAACTTCGGCACTTTGAAGGCTTTATTTTCATAGCAACCCATTTGAAGAGCTCTTGGAGACGGGTCACCAATTGTTCCATGTGTGATCTGGATTCTGCAATTAGAGTTACTTCATCCATAATTTGATTGGTGTTGACATCGGCACTACGTAATATCATCTCCATTACCAATACGAAAAGTAGTGGAGAGATAACACAACCCATCATGATTCCAATATTCAACTTTTGCCAGTTAGTTGAATATTTATTATTAGAAAACCTCACATAAGTACGTTTAAAGTAAGTTGATATGAGGTTTTTAATATATATATATATATATATACTGGCCTAGTGGGTAGAGTGTTCGTTAATAGCCCGGAAGAACAAGGTCCAATTCCAGGTTGAGGCATATGAAGGATTCAAAAAATAGTACTTGTTGCCGCCAAGCTTTATAAGGTAGGGTTCAAGGATAAAGTGGAGCAATGAATAGTACTCTCCTCTACACCTCAGTGTAGTAGCTAATGAAAAGGGAGCCATAGGGCCGTCCTCGACTACGATTGCCACTATCACTCTATGTAAACAGAATAACATGATAATTTGATCAACAATTGTCGATATATGATGAAATTACATGAAAATAATGGAAATTACACAAAATTTCGCAAATATTTATGCATTTGGGCCTCCTTACAATATTTCTAAACATTAACAATGAAGAGGCAAAACCAGCAGCCAATCATAAAATGCCTTATATTTAGCTACTCCTAAAAAGGACTAAACGTATCGCCCTGCTTTTTTTTAAACGGGGAGTTAGTTAAGAAGTTTTTTCTCGCAGATCAATTACTACTGACACAGTGTTCGATCCTCACTAGGTAGTCAACAGCCATCATTGAGCTTAGCCTGATGTTATGATTAACAAGTTAGCTGACCAAAGCAAGTGAGTTCGACTCTCTTTCGGTGTCTTATACTTGTAGCCTTGTGGAGGTGCCCGTGGTGTAATGGTTATCGTCGTAGGAAATGGACACGGCTACACGAGTTCAAATCCTAGACGAGACTGATTGCATTTCACATAGCACTAATAGCTTTAAGCTATGGGTAAATTTTAGGGCAGACTGGGTTCTTCATTCTTGGTGAGGCATCTAGTCTAGGAGAAGGAAAACTCTGAATTCAAACCTGTAAAACTCCGCTTAAAAATTGACCTTGTGTCGTATCCTGCCCGAGCGGAGGGGTTGGTAGATATGTATACTTGTAGCCTTGTACGAGATATATATGTTAAGCTTGTGCTACAAGTACAATCTAGGTAGTGCAACGTGCTATGGTAGTTAGCAAGCCCATCTCATAGCTGAATTTCAATGGAATACGGAATTTCATCCTCTCTAAGTGACCCAGAATTGTGATCTAGAGGCAAATCAAATATTTTAAAGTAAACATGTATTTTCATGGGAGGCTCGCAGTCATTGTCGTAGTTAATGAATTCATTAAGCAAGGTTCAAATCCTGGTTAGGTTTTTTGCGTTTTACTTTGCGCTAATACTTTTGCAAAAGGCATGAATCCATAGTTTTTCTTCTTCTTAATTTGAGGGGAATAATGGAATAGTCAGGGCTATGTAGCTTTGTTAAAGGAGACCTGTCTCAAAGGAACCCTGTAAGTGCAAACTAGTTATTTAAGACAGATATGATAATGTTATTTACTATTTATATTACTCAGAGATGCACAAACACTCTCAAAGTTTTAGGGGAACTATTCGTTTATGTTTTATTTTTAAATAGTTTGGTTTAATTTGACTTTACTGCCAAAGTTCCAGTTCAAACAATTCAGTTTAGCATGAGTACACTGTTTGGTGTAATGTTTATCGTCGCAGGATATGGACACGGCGACACGAGTTCAAATCCTGGACCTGACTGATTGAATTTCACATAGCACTAATACCCTTGGGAAAGGTATGAATCCAATTATTCTCCCTCCAGCTATGGGTAAATAGTAGGGCAGACTAGGTTCTTCAACCTTGGTAAGGCAACTAGTCTAGGGGAAGGAAAACTCTGAATTCAAACCTTTTCAACTTGACCTTGTGTCATATCCTGCCGGAGCGGAGGGGTTGGTAGATATGAGTACACAGTTTAATTTTAAAAAACATTTCTATTTCAAACTATTCAGTTAAGTCAAACAGTTCTTATTCAAACAATTCAGTTTAGTATAAGTATAAATTTTGTTTACACCCAAATGACAACAATTCAGCTTGGAGTGAATACAGTTTTAATGTCAAAAACAGTTCTGTTCCAAACATGTGAGTTTAGCATAAGTACACTGTTTAAATATAAGTACGAAGTTTAATGTCAAAAACTTTTCTATTTCAAGCTATTCATCTTTTTAACATATATGCTTAATATCGGTCATTGGCCGAATGGTGAGAGTGTTTGCCAATGGCCCCGGAGACCTGGGTTCAATTCCAGGTCGAGTCATACCAAAGCCTTTATAAGGTACGTATCAAAGGTAAAGTGGAGCAATCCAGGGTAAGGAGTAGCGCCCTCACAAACACCTTGGTGTAATAGCTTTTAAAAAGGGAGCCTTCGAGTCACCCTCAACTACGTTCGCCAACAACTATTTCTTAATATATGATTATATTTTTAAACGAGCCAGAGCTCAGTTATTTCACAAAGTTAAATGGTTTCACTAATTTCTATCTTAAACGAATACATAGTTAAATGTAAAAACAATTCTATTTCAAACAATTCACATGTGCATAAGTTTAGTTTTTTGTCTACACACAATTAAATGGTCTAAAAGTTCTATATCAAGCCAACTCAGTTTAGCATATCCACAAAGTTAAATGGTTCCAAGTATTTCTATGTATCACAAATAATTCAAATAAACATCAGTCATTTTTGCCAAGTCGCCTGGGGCTGTAGAATACACCGATTGCACCTCTGCAGAGGATTAAGATCCCTTCCCCTTCAATGAGAGTCCTGGATATGACACTAAGCGATCTGATGGTGAGGCTCCAGTGATACTGGAGCCTTGAGGAATGCGGAGTACCCCTTCATTGCCATTCCTCCCAGGTCCACTCTGGCTCGAAAAGCTAGCACCTAATAGGGCCCTATCTACTGGGTTAAACAGAACGAACTGCTTACATGCTAAACTGATTTTTTTAAAAATTAGAACTGTTTGGATAAACTGAATAGCTTTAAATAGAATTTTTTTTGACAAATAAACTGTGTACTTTCATTTGAATTACGTGCTTATGCTAAATTGAATTGTTTGAAATGGAACTGTTTTAGACATTGAAACTCTACTTACACTAAACTGAATGGTTTAATATAGAACTGTTTTGACATTTAACTGTGTGTAAACAAAATCTGTACTTATACTAAACTGAATTAGCTGAATTTGAACTGTTTGACTAAACTGAATAGCTAGAAATAAAAATGTTTTTGACGATTATGTGTACTCATGCTAAATTGAATTGTTTGAAACAGAACTGATTATTGGCATAAAAATGAATTTGGCGTTAAATAACCTACAAAGGTTGATATGGCATAAACCCAACCAACCAACCAACCATCAGTCATTTGTTTTCACATAGTTAAATGAAAAAGCTGTTCTATTTAAAAAAAATTAGATTAGCATTAGTACAAAGATTTTTGTTTACACACAGTTGGATATAAAAACAGTTCCATTCCAGCAATTCAGTTTAGCATGAGTAAACTTTTTGAATGTCAGCCATTTCTATTTAATTCATTGATAGGACTATCAAGTGCTACAACTCCGGGCCAGAGTGAAACTTGGAGTGATGGCAATGAAGGGATACTCTGCGTTCCCCAAAGTTTCAGCATTAGTGGAGCCTCACCATCTGATTGTTGTCATATCCAGGACACTCGTTGGGAGAGTCCTGCCTCTCTGCTGAGATGTCTTCTACAACCCTAGCTGACTGGACTATTTTTTAAGTTATGAATTGTGTAAGGGATGTGATTATGTATTGGAGGAAAGCTTCTGCAAACCAATGACCCCTCCATAAGCGTTTGGGGTGTCCTCGTGGTGTAATGGTTAAAACGATGAACTGCGGAATCGTAGTACGCGAGTTCGTACTCCAGTCGCACTATTACGTTCACTTTCGGGCAAATACCCTTGGGAAAGGTATGAACCCCCTTATTCTCCCTCCAGCTATGGGTAAATAGTAGGACGGACTAGGTTCTTCAGCCTTGGTGAGGCAACTAGTCTAGGAGAAGGAAAACTCTAAATTCAAACCTGTTAAACTCCGCTTAAAATTGACCTTGTGTCATATCCTGCCCGAGCGGAGGGGTTGGTAAATAGTACCCCTCCATAAGCGTTTTTGAAAATGACTGCTATTTAAGTTTGGTAGTATGACCCTTAAGTGCATAACGGATAATTTTGATGATGATGATTATCATCTTTCGGCTGAGGGGATCGAACACACAAAGGCCTTAGATATATTCACTGTTTATTCACTTAACGTTCGAACACGTTGTCGGTGGAGTTTGAAATATACTGACTGTATCCCAATGGCAGAAGGGGTAAGAACAAAAAAAAAAGGTGTCCTTTGAATGACACTAAACTGCAACTGACACTGCACTATCGGATATCTAAGGAGTGAAAAAAATACCTTTTCAAAGCCATTACTCTCATCTCCACTCTGACTCAGATTGGTTGGTTGTTTGGGGTTTATGGCATATCAACGTTTTTTGGTTATTCAACACCAAATCCATTTTTATACATATAATCAGTTCTATTTCCCACAATCCAGCCAAGCATAAGTACATATTAATTGTCAAAGCATTTCTATTTCAAGCTATTCATTTTATTCAAACAGTTCTTATTCAAACAAATCAGTTTAGAGTAGATTTTGTTTACACTCAGTCAAATGACAAAACATTTCTATTTTAAACAATTCAATTTAGAGTAAGTACAGTTTCAATGTCAAAAACAGTTCCATTTCAAACAATTACGCTGTTTAAATGTAAGTACAGAGTTTAAGTGTCAAAAACATTTCTGTTTCAAGCGATTTAGTTTAGTCAAACAGTTCTCTTTCAAACAATTCATGTAAGCATAAGTACGGAGTTTAGTTCTATTTGATCCATAGATAGGACCCTTTCAGGTGCTACCTCTCCGGGCCATAGCAAACCTGGAAGTGATGGCAATGAAGGTGTATTCCGCATTACCCAAAGATCCAGCATTGCTGGACCTCACCATCAGATTGTTTAGTGTCATATCCAGAACACTGGGCAAAAATGATTGATGTTTAATTAAATTATTAGTGATACATAACAATACTTGGAACCATTTAACTTTGTGGATATGCTAAACCTAGTTTGTTTCAAATGGAACTGTTAGATCATTTAAGGACATTCGTTGTGTGTGGGGTGGGGAGTCTTATCCCTCTGCAGAGGAGCAGTCAGTGTATTCTGCAGCCCCAGCCGACTGGGCAAGTCGTGAAAGAGACGAGCTCAACTGGAATGTAAGATGTTGAGCTCATCTAATACTCTTCGATTGCCGAGGCTTGGAGCACAGCCTCAGAAATTTAATATATTAAAATGCCTCATATGTTTTAAAACAACCTAAGCTTGTCTAAACGGTGAGGTTCTTGTATCCCGAGTGAAATTTCATCAACCATCTGGTCATTGTAATGTTACGATCAACAACACCTTCACCTTTCGTACAACAAATAATATCAGTTAATTTAGCCGCGTTATGGTCCGGTTTGAACTCGTAAAGTATATAAAATTATGAATTAGACGACTACGTTGCACATTTCGAATCATACACAGAGTAATGCAATATACAACATGTCAGCGCACGAACTACCAGCGTACTACTTCCAACTACTGCTTGTTTTATGCATAATTTTTTATAAGGAATCCAACCAGTTAATTTACGGAGACCTTCTGTCATGAGCAGGGAGTGATACAATGTCGATTTTTAATCAGAGACTTTAATTAGTAGTTTTTCCTTTTTTTTAAGCTGGTTACCGTATCAAGGCTAAAGAACCCAAACTGCCCTTCAAGTTACCCATAGCTGCAGGGAGAACAAATGGATTTTCAAGGGTGTTAGTGCAAAGTAAAACAGCCTGGTTCAGTTTTTTAAAATCGTGTCACCGATTTTCCTTCCTGCGCCAATAATTGTTACGTTAAGCGTGAAAATTGCAACGTTTATTGATGTGTCGGTCTTGTTATTACTAAAACAGACTCACGTATGAGTAAACACATACTAAAATAAGTAACAACACTAGTACAGATTCACATGCATATACATCGTAACAGCGTTCATTTTTATATAATATCACTCGGATTTTATAGTGTGGGGTGGGTACATATAATCAAAATTTTAAACCAAAATCAACCATGGTTATTTTTGTTTCGTTTAGTGCTTGTCTTTCGTGTTCTTTTTCTATGACATGATTGATGAGGCTACGACGCCATATTTTCCTTTGTTCTTCTTGACCATCACTCGTTCTTTTAGTCATGACATCACGTTGTTTCATGTTCTTTGAGGATAGTCCTGTGGAGTAACGGCTGGCGTACTAGATTGTGATATCCTTGGAAGAGAGCTCAAACTCCAGTCAGGGTATCATGTTCACTTCAGACAAACACCCCTGGTTAAGGTACAAACCCTCTTATTCCCATCCTAGCTATGAGCAAAAAGTAGTGCCTTCCCCTACACCGAGGTGTAGGGGAAGGCACTACTTATATTGAAAAGGGAGCCTTCGGGTCACCCACGACTACGGTTGCCAAACTTGCCTTTAAATATTACCGACCAAACACCCCGAGGATTAGCCAGACCATCGATGGAAATGTTGGAGCGTCTGCTTATAACTTCTTGTATTTTTGTCAGTTGACTTTAATTCCTCCAATAAAAAGCAAGCTCTTAATTGACTTTAAAATGTCAAATATCTTTGTGTTAATATAAAGAGTGAAAATATTTGTAAATTATCTACATTACCTGCACCAATAACAGATACAGCTAATCAATTATTGAACACAAATTGAAACTATATGTTGAAAAAATGTCATTGCCAGGCACGAATACTTCGGCTAGTATAATATTAAGTCTTTTTTTTTTCCTGCTAAAGGTATTGTAATTAAAAGAAACTGTTCTTGATATTTTAAAGTGTCGCTTTATTTAAAGACAAAATTAGAACCTGTATTGCAAGTAGAAGAAAGTTTCTTTCGTGATCTGCTTTCCTTCGAGCAAAAAAAAATTCTTCAATAGTTTTGCAGCATTTGATAGTTTCTTTCGATAAAAAAAAACAAGAAAAAAAAAACGCCCTTTTGGGAATACCTTGAATATCAGAACGAGAGATAAAAGACAAAGAAACGGAAAAAAATTCGGTTGAGCATGACGGAAGTGAAGATTAGAAATAAACTGGGAATTGGGTTAAATTAAAAATAAAATGAAGGCCCAAGGCAGAAAAACAGAAGATTTTTTAAAAAAAGAAGTTTACACTAACGAAAGTGAGACAGTTACTTTAAACGAGGCTTTCTTCCTCAAATACTAAGATTGAATAAAAAAAACCATAATGAGGCTCGCGTAGATTAAAAGGAATATATTCGTAATTTTAAGAAAATATATTCAATAATAATTGAAGACAAATGACAGATAAATTGAAAGTTAAAGAAGAAAAAGATTGATACGATTAGAAGTGGAAGTTCGCTGTTGAAAACGAGGCTGAAAACGTTGAGAAAATGTCTAAACTGGAATTGGCAAAAAATAGAAAATAAAAATCGATCACGAAAGAATCAATGAGAGAAGATGAAGGGAAAGACATTTCGAAGGGGTGCGGGTTTGAAGAAAGCTTTGAACGGAAAATCGATTATTGGCTTATAAGAAAATATTGGAATAAAACGAGGAAGACAAAACATGAAGAAAAGAGGGTAAGGTTGTTAATTCGTCATGATAACTGAACTCGGAAGTGGGGGGTTATTCCAAGGAGGGTCAGCACCGGATGAAAGCTACTAGTGACCCGAAGTTATAGAGTATTTGAGGAAGGGCCGACATCAGCTGAAAAGAAAATTAAAATATATGAATACAGACCTACACTAAGGACAATCCTAAGATTTCAATCTCGATTTCACTGTCAGTAAAAAATAGAAGAGAAACCCGAAGAGGAAAAGTATTTAATATTATATCACCTGATGCGGATATGTCCAGTAGATAAATAAAAAATCTTTTGACTATATATTACGGTAAGTTTAATACAAGGCTGAGTCAAAAGTTTTGCAATATTTTAGTAATACGTGCTAATTTGCCTAAATACGAGGGTGAGTCAAAAGTTTTGCAATATTTTAGTAGTACGTGCTAGTTTGCCTAAATACGAGGGTGAGTCAAAGGTTTTACAACATTTTTGTTGTACGTGTTCGTTTGCCTAAATACAAGGGTGAGTCAAAACTTTTGCAATATTTTACTACAACGTACAAGTTTGTTGCCATCCTTGTAGAAGAACAATAGTGGTACTTGTTGGTGTTGGGGTTAATGACATCACACCTTTCCAATAGGACTAATTCAAAAAGCTATAGCGTAACTGGAGATCGTCCTTGCTTACTACGATGTCGCAGTCAGGCACATTGCACACAACGCCATGGGGACTACTACTTCTGATTTGTAGTATCGTCGTAGTTAATGCCTTGACACGTTCTGCATTGCTTCACTGTGTGTCATCTGAAAGCCGCACGGATGAATATGCAACTTAGTAGTCTAAATTTATGAGATCAACTTGAAGAAGCAGTTGATCACAATACAGTAACCAGATGAATGAAGTTTGGTTTGGTTTCTTTGTTTAATGGCATTTCAACTCTTTTTAGGTTATTTAATGCCAAAGCCATTCTCCTTGAAGAACAGTACTATTTAACCCATAGCTGGGAGGAGAAAGGGGTTCATACCTTTCCCAAGGGTATTTGCCCGAAAGTGAACATAATAGCACGACTGGAGAACGAACTCGCGTACTACGATTCCGCAGTCCATCGCTTTAACCATTACACCACGAGGTTACCCCCCCCGCCCCGATGAATGACGAAATGTCGCACCAGTTTCAAGAACCTCAATTCTCAAGCAACGTTATGCTTGCATAAAAGCGTGGATTCCGAGGCCTAAAATCAAATCCAAGAAGTACCACTCGAAGAGTATCAGGCGAGCAGGGCATCTCACAGTCCAGAGTGGTTGGTCATCCTCATGATCACTCTAAAATATCTGGAGATGCTGAATTCTGTCTCACGTTACCAAACTATTGCAAAACCTTTGACTCACCCAATAAACTACATTTTAGCCCAGTCGGCGAGATCAGTAGAATACGTCTATGGTATTAGTGTTTGGTTTTCATTGTATGTTTAATGGCGTATAAACCTTCGTGGTTTATTTAATTCCGAAGCCATCCTTCTATAAGAACAGTAGTGTTATTGTGTAACCCATTGCTAGGAGAATAAGGGGGTTCATACCTTTTTCCAAAGGTATTTGACAGAAAGTGAACGTAGTAGCGCGACTGGAATTCGAACTCGCTTACTAAGATATAACAGAAAAATACCATAAAAAGAACTACGAAGCCTCCCACTACTGAATAACAACGAGGAACCCTTGTCGTGCGTCTCAATATACCCCAAAATAACCCAAAGAAATAATTTAAAAAAACTTTGAACAATTTAAAAACAATAAAATCAAAAATTTACAAGACGCAACAAAAACTGTTAAAAGTATACGACGACCAAAAAGCATAAAACATACACTAACGTCAGCTAAATTTGAGGAATATACTATGCATGATGTCTCAAAATACAAAAACAGAAAATGTAGTTTTTGCAATTTGATTAAAAAAAGGAAAATCCCGTACCGAAAACTCAAAAGTGACATTCAAAATAAGTAAGAACGAAAACGACAATACAAAAACGTCGTCAACGTAATCGAATATTGTGACTGTTAAAAGTATACGTAAGATCGATTCAGGCTCTGAACAACAGAGTATCCTTACATAAGAGCAACATTAAATTAGCCGGAAAAGAAACTTTATGTTTCCAAACACCTTTATGAATATAGCAGGAGAATTTTTAAAATAAAGGCAACATATGAAAAAAAAAAGAACTCTGCATATTAAAAGAAAGAAATACATTGGTTTGGTTTCTTTGTTTAATGGCATATCAACATTTGTAGGTTATTTAATGGCAAAGCCATCCTTCTAAAGGAACAGTAGTAGTACTATTTAACCTCTAGCTGGGGGAAGGTGGTTCATACCTTTCCCAAGGGTATTTGTCTGAAAGTGAACGTAATAGCGCGACTGGAGTTCGAAATCGCTTACTAGGATCCCGCAGTCCAGTGCTATAACCATTACACCTCAAGGACATCCCCAAGAAATACATTGATAAATCTAAATATACATAAAACTATGCCTAACTTTACTCACACACACACACACACACACACATATATATATATATATATATTTGTTCCATCTTTCCTCTATGAATGGAATCGAAAGCCTTGGTAAAGTCAACAAATATTAATGTCGCTTGTAGGTTTTTTGCTCGTACACCTTCAAGGATTCTACGGATGGTTAATATTTGTGAGGTCGTGGATCTATTTCTTCGGAAGCCATTTTGGTTTGTCTAAGTATGTTGTCGATTTTGGGTTCTATGCGGTTTCGTAGCAGGGAATTGTAGATTTTGGCTGCTATGGATGTAAGTGTTATGCCTCGGTAGTTTTTGGCTAATCCGAGGTCCCCCTTTTTAGGGAAGGGGGGTATGCATCCTTTCATCCATCTATCTATCGGATTTTCATTGTATACTGCGTTGCAGTGTCGGAGCAGTATGTCGTCGAATTGTCTGGTCTTCCAAACTTCCGGGGAATTTCGTCCAGCCCTGCAGCTTTCCTATTTTTAATTTTTCTGAGAACCGAGTCGAGTTCTTCTTGTGTGAACGGTCCTAGTTTAATGTCTAATTGTTTGCTAATTATTCTGGTGATTGATTCATGTGTTATTTTCGGTGGGTTTCCAAGTAAGTTTTCGAAGTGCTGTTTCCATAGTTTTATTCTTTCTTGTTGGTTTGCTGCTTTCAGTTTTGCTTTGGCTGTGTTCTTTGTTCTACTCACTTCGTTTATTGTTGGCCAGGCTATCCTAGATTGTCTATCTTCCACCGAGTCTCTAATCTTATCTACCTGATTTTGAATGTATTCTGTCTGTTCCTTTATATATATCCCAGCTAATTGATATTGTGCCGTTTTTAGTTTTAAGGCATTTGTGTTTGTTGGGTTTTTTCGATAGTTTTTAGAGGCTGTTTTCACTAGTGCACATTTTTCTCTCACCGCTAAAGTTTGCCATGGGACTCTATATTTAGTTTTGAGTTTTGTTGGAATGCATTTCGCTGCTGTCTCAAGGTGTGCATTGACGAAATTTTCATATTCGTCGTTTGGTGTACTTTTTTCCGTCTTTTGTTGTAGTGTTTCGAATCTGTTTCTTAATTCTAATACGTATTTATCTCTTATATCTCTGTTGTTAATAGGGCACAGTCATAGTGTTTGGTGGTCGCTGTTCGTTTGGCGTTTTTTCGTAGGCTTAACCGTATTTTCGCCGTGACTATTCGGTGATCGGTGGACACACCCTCAAAAGAGGAGTATGCCTCGCAATTCATTGCACTATTTTTCCATTTCTTGTTTATAAGGACGTAGTCTATCTGAGCTTTAGTATTGTTTGCGTACGTGTATGTCCATAGTTTGCCCTCCCTTTTTTGGTAGTTTGTATTGAGGCATGCTAATCTATTTTCTATCATGAAATCTGTTAGATGTTGCCCATTCCTATTTGATGTGTTGTGGAGGCTGTATTTGTTGTTTCCGTTTTTCCCGATTTGGGCATTCATGTCTCCGCCAATGACTAACATGCTGTGTTTCAGGATGCTGCGCACTAATGAGGATAGCTCATCATAGAAGGTGACTAGTTCAGTTTCTTCACTAATATTGGTGGGGCTGTAGCATGAGATGATTGTTGCTCTGGGGTTGCCGTAAAAGTAGCTGCCATCATTCTAGGTTGTATTTTCTCAACGCTATTTAGCGTTTTTAATGCTCTAGGTCCTATAAGTAATCCTACCCCTCCTACTGCGGAGTTGACAGAGTTTTTCCATGCGGATACAGTGACGAGCGACCACCCATTGCCAGTTTCGTGATATTTGATATCTTCGCTGTGCGTGTATCTGTGTTATGCATATTATGTCAATCTTATGTTCTTCGGCCGATGCGATCAGCTCTGGTAGTTGCCCTATTCTATTTAAGGTTCTTACGTTAAATGTGGCTATTTGTAGTGTTTGCTTGCATTTTAGTAGTTTTGATTGTTTGAGCTCTGTAGCTGATTTTTCGAACACTGAGGCCAGGGCTCTAACCTCAGCAGGACACGCCCCTTTTTTACCCGCGCGAAGAGCGATGCAGTTTGTGGAGGAGCAGCAGTAGTTCCCCGATCGAACTAACGATCCTGAGCGTAAAGTCGTCAAACTCACGTCCAGGACCCGTTTAGGTATTGAGTTTGATCGTCCATGGGTTTATTCAAATACCTTTACGTACATCATGCTGCTTCCCATGTGTACGTAAATAAAATTTTAAAAAAAGAAAAAAAAAGTGGGGGGGTAATTTTGATTTAAGTTTTCTTAAGTTTTAACATAAGTTAAAGTCCAAGATTAAGGTACTTTCGTCAGAGTTTCACTGGTACTGAATTCTGTTTTTTTTTTGTTGTTGTTGTTTTTTGTCGGTATTGGGACATTTTCCTAGGCTTTTTATTTTTTTCCTCTTTTTTTTCTATACGACCGTTGGGAACCTAGTAGGCTTCAGGAATTAGAGAGCTTTTACAAATGTTTTTTTTTTTTTGATGTTTTAGGCTTTTACTTTTTCTTCTAAACTACTGTTAGGGCTTTCTTTAAGAATTTTTAAATTATATTATAGAAGAGATTCAAAAACATTTTGCCGTGTTCGCTGACATTTGGACAGAGTCTTAAAATCAATTCGGGTTTATAGTAGAGTAAGCGTGTCTTTACATTTAAAACGCATAGTTTAAGCATTATTTTACAAACAAAAATACAGCATAACATTTTGTAAATTTCAGCATTTTAAATTAATAGGACTTAAAGACATACTGACCAATATTGATACATTCCTTCCTCTGTTGACTCGTGAGTTCAAATGCTTCTTCTTCCTTTTAACGTTTATTTACTACTGAATTTTAGGTAGTTTTGGAGACGGTCTACTGTTCTACTCGGGGGGGGGATAATATTTTCATCATTTTTTTCTTTTACCTTTCTCTTTTTTTGGGGGGGGGCTTGTGGTAGCATTAGGTGTTTTAGGCTTTTACTTTTTCTTCTAAACTACTGTTAGGGCTTTCTTTAAGAATTTTTAAATTATATTATAGAAGAGATTCAAAAACATTTTGCCGTGTTCGCTGACATTTGGACAGAGTCTTAAAATCAATTTGGGTTTATAGTAGAGTAAGCGTGTCTTTACATTTAAAACACATAGTTTGAGCATTATTTTACAAAAATACGGCATGTCTAAAGAAACAGTAGCGGCAATAATGATTCTCTATAGAAACACCAAAGTAAAAGTACGATCACCAGATGGAGACAAAGAATACTTCGACATTGTAGCAGGAGTACTACAAGGGGACACGCTGGCTCCGTACCTCTTTATCAATTGTCTAGACTACGTACTTAGAACATCGATTGACAAAATCAAAGAGAATGGCTTCGAACTGACGAAGAAAAGAAGCAGAAGGTACCCCGCAACAACAATTACTGACGCCGACTACGCCGATGACATAGTGATACTGGCAAATACACCTGACCAAGCCGAAACACTACTGCATAGTTTGGAACGAGAAGCAGCAAGCATAGGCCTCTATGTCAATGCACACAAAACGGAATATATGGGCTATAATCAAACGGGGGACATCTCCACTCTAGAAGGAACCCCTCTTAAACTAGTAGACAAATTCACTTACCTAGGAAGCAGCGTCGAATCAACCGAAAAGGACATCGAAACGAGATTAGCGAAAGCATGGACAGCTATCAATAGGCTATCGATTATATGGAAATCAGACCTAACCGATAAAATGAAACGCAGTTTCTTCCAGGCAGCGGTCACGTCGATACTGCTATATGGCTGCACTACATGGACGCTAACAAAACGGCTGGAGAAGAAGCTAGACGGCAATTACACAAGAATGCTACGTGCAATCTTGAACAAGTCCTGGCGGCAACACCCCACTAGACACCAACTGTACGGCCACCTGCCTCATATCACGAAAACTATTCAAGCTAGACGAACCAAACATGCAGGACACTGCTGGAGAAGCAGGGATGAACTCATAAGAGATGTACTCTTATGGACCCCCACACATGGCCATGCAAAAGCAGGACGACCAGCACGAACATACATTCAGCAGCTATGTGAGGATACGAGATGTTGTCCTGAAGACCTACCTAGGGCGATGAACGATAGGGAGGAGTGGCGAGAGAGGGTCAGGGATATCCGTGCTACCAGCGCGATATGATGATGATGATGATGATGATATATATATATATATGTCACACACAACCTTTCAAATACAGATATAAACACACAAACTTAAAATACATCTTATATGTCTGTGGGAGAATATTATTTGGGGATGTAACTCTGCCGGCTTATGAATATGCTTATTTGCACGCACACACATGACCTATGCTAATACGGCTATACAGCATACATATCGAAGATACATAAGCGGTATCTAAAATCGCATTGCAGTCGTAGCAGTTCTTTTACATTCGTAGGCGCCTCGGGTACTGTAATAATTAGCAAGCTTGACAAACAAATATTCACGAGTAAGTACAAGTCTCATTACATGCTCCATTCAAACGGCCTTGTTCCACATCATAACAAAAAGCTTAGTTAATTATTACTTGTAAATCCGAGGGTACCTCGAATAGACTAATGGTCTGCAAGCTACACTAGCGAACAAACACGAATGAGTTCAAGTCTCATTGGGTGCCCGATTCAAACGGCCTCGATATATATATATATATATATATATATAACGACTCTAAAAATGGTACTTGATGCTTCCTTGCTTAACACGCTGCATTATAAAGTACGTATCAAGGGTAAAGTAGGGTAATCCAGGGAAAGGAGTAGCGTCCTCTAGACTTTGATGTAGTAGCTAATGAAAAGGGAGCTTTCGGTTCTCTCTCGACTGTGGTCGCTAACTTTAATTTTAACTTTATGGTGAAATCGTAGAATTTTTCGAATCGAACAAGATGATAAAAAAGAAGTTGAAAGATGGATAAATCAGATGCTTAAAAAGGGTTTCGTGCTGGTATTTCATTCTTTATTCAAAACTTTCTTCAGACTAAACTTTTTTCTGAGTTTTTCTACATTCAAGCAATTGAGGAAATAAATAAAATAAGGGAGAAAATAAATGTTGAAAAGGGGGCCTGAGGGGGTCTTAAGATAAGAGGCAAGTACGGGGAGAAATAGAGAGGAACGTAAATGTGGGTTTAAGTCAGAGGGGACCCGGGAGCGATATCAATGAAGATGTACTCCGCATTCCCCCATAATTAAATTAAATTGTTTAGTATCATACCCGGAACACTCGTTAGGGCAGTTTTACCCCTCTGCAGAGATGCAGTTGGTGTATTCTGCAACCCCATCTGACAGAACCCACCATGCAAATGTAACATAGCCAGATATGAATAGGTGAAATACCCATAATAAACGGATGTGTGAAATAGACATAGGGAATCTAAAAACACGAAACTTTACGAAATTGGTTCAGGTACGAAACTTTTATTGCCCTTTTTAAGTTTAAAGGTTTTTCGACATGAGGAGAGAGAGGCAGAGACCTTCTATGCTGACTGCTTTTACATCGTCAGCTCTCAACCAACCCAACGCGCGGCGGCGCCCGTAGCGCACAAATTCATCTGGCCTCGCCCAGCTCTGAAATCAACCTTCTTCTTCCGAGGCAGGAACTCAACTAACTGCTTTTTTTTCAAATCTCAAAATCCTCAGCCCACGTTTCTGGTGCGTGACGTCATTCACCCCCCTTGGTCCCACACTTCCTATCTGGGGTTTTATTTTGACATCTGTGAATGATACATCCTCTCCGTGCGCGCGTGAACACCAGCGTTAATGTTTGCACCTAACTAACCCATGCACTGAGCCGAAAGGTTCTCAGCCTAACTAAACCGAAAGGCAAAATATATAAAACGAAATCCCTCCGCCATTATATTACATAAAGGAGAACAAGTCTCTGTCATTATTTTCATTTTTTAGAGTGAACTTATATTTAAAAACTAGATCTTTAACTCACAACAATTCATTCATCGGCTAAATGACATTTGTCTTATCCTGACATAAACACAAAGAAGATAGTGACTTCCGGTGAATATACTGAATGATTAATTTAAATGGCACGTCATCTCTCTTGGGCTGTTCTTGGCTAAGAGGGAATTGCATTCATTATACAAATACTTTTACATTTTTCGTGTATTTGTTTCTTAAGACATTTTTTTTCTTTTTTTGCAAGCAGTCCAATCAACCACAAATAATTTCAAACAAATCTAATAGATCCATCATCACTTTTTTAAGCCATCGAGACGGCGTCATGTGTTCACGTAAACCTATGAATGTAAGTTTTTATTGGTTGGCCAACATGGGATGTCTATGTATAAAAGTCCAAAATAGAATGTCGCTTATGATTCGGTTGGGGTGTTGGGTTTTATGGCATATCAACCTTTCTAGGTCATTCAACGCCAAATCCATTTTTATGTAAATAATCAGTTCTATTTCAAACAATTCAGTTTAGCAAGAGTACACAGTTTAATTGTCAAAAACATTTCTATTTCAAACTATTCAGTTTTTTCAGACAGTTCTAAATCAGCTAATTCAGTTTATCGTAAGTACAGATTTTGTTTACACACAGTTAAATGTCAGAAAAGTTCTATATTAAACAAATCAGTTGAGTGAAAGTAGAGTTTCAATGTCAAAAACAGTTCCATTTCAAATAATTCAGTTTATTATAAGCACGCAGTTTAAATGTGAGTACGGTTTAATTGTCAAAAACATTTCTATTTCAAGCTATTCAGTTTTGTCAAACTATTCAGTTTAGCATAAGTATGCCGTTAGTTCTATTTAACCCATAGATAGGGCCCTATCAGATGCTACCACGCCAGGCCACTGTGGATCTGGGAGCAATGGCAATGAAGGTGGGTTCCGCATTCCCCAAATCCCCAGCATTACTGGAACCTTACCATCAGATTGTTTCGTGTCATATCCAGGAGGATTTGGAGAGGTCTTATCCCTCTCTGCAGAGGTGCAGACAGTGTATTCTACATCCACAGTCGAATGGGTGATACACAGAGTTAGATGTCAAAACAATTTTATTTCACATAAATCAGTTTAGCATAAGTACACGGTTTCGACGTCAAAACTATTCTATTTCGAGCAATTCAGTTTAGTATAAGTACGCAGTTTAAATGTCAAAACAGTTCAATTTTAAACAATTCAATTTTGCATAAATAAGCAGTTTAAATGCAAAAATTAGTATTACAAAGGATTTAGTTCTATTTAACACATATATAGGACCCTTACCAGGTGCTACCACTCCCGGTTAGAATGGATCAGGGAGCGATGGCAATAAAGGGGTACTCCGCAATTCCCAAAGCTCCAGCATTATTGGAACGTCACCATCAAATTGTTTAGTGTCATATCCAGGACACTCGTTAGGGGGGGGGTCTTACCCATCTGCAGAGAAGCAACCGGTGTATTCTGCAGCCCCAACTGACTGGGCAATTGTGTGCGTGAATTTTTCAGATTCTTATATATATATATATATATATATATATAGTCGCTGATGAGTTTGTCCATACTTTTCCAGCATGGCCTAACATATCTTACTCGTCTTACGTGGGTGATGTGTGAGATCAAAGGTAAGTGACCGTACAACAGTTGTTTTGTGGGGTATTGTTTCCAGGATTTGTTCCAAACAGCACTTTGCGTTGTTCCCATGTAGCTTTTTCTCCATGCGTTCTGTTATAGTCCAAATAGTGCAACTATACATTAGTACCGACACAGATACAGCTTAGAGATCCGCTTTCCTTATAGTCGATAATATATTAATCACAACCCATGCTTTATCTATGCGTATGTTGATACCGCTTTCAGTCGATGAGATATTGCTACCGAGGTATATAAACTGATTTACTAATTTCAGAGGCTTGCCATTTAATGTGGAGATGGCACTATCTTGATAAAAGCCAAAAAATATGAGTTAAATGAGTTCGTGTAGAAAGTAATGGATTTTGCTGTCTGCTCCAGGTTATGGATTTGGCTTGTGTGGGTGTATTTGCAAGATGAGGTAGACCATCTGTGGAATCTCCATCAGTAATAGTTTCTGCTGTATACAGATTTTAATCGATCCCTTAATGTTACTCTATCTGGAACTGCCGGGTCAATGTGGACCTGAGAGTAATGGCAACAACACTCTCCAGATTTCAAGAACTAAAGACACACTATCAGATGGAGTATTGGGTCATACTTACACTCCTCATTTTCTAATCCTTGCTCACATGGCAATCAGGCGTGAGAAATCAACTCGAAATAAATGAATAAATAAATAAAGTGTATAATTTATTTAAAGACAATAGTCTATTTCCTTTCTGTCAAGTATACAAAATCAACTGTATATCTGAACCTTTAGGTTAGTTGGTTGGTTTAATTTGTTTTACGGCGTATCAACTCTTTCCGGGGCATTTAATGCCAAATTAAATCATTTTGGTTTGGTTTGGTTTGGATTTATTGCATATCAAGCATTGTAAAGAAAAATTGATAACAAGGTATTCCAAGTAGAAAGGAGAGATTTATTGAGAAACAAAATCGACACTATAGCGTTTCGGTTCTACTGAACCATCATCAGGTCTATGAGGGGTTATATTAGTGATGTTAAGTTTGTGTAAAAAGTGTAAGAATATATAACAACTTTAGAAAATTTGTATAACAAGAAAAAGTTGGCTGTTTATGACAAGAAAAATTTGGCTATTTGATCAATGAATCAGCGTTTGTTGTTTTAAACTACGTCACCTGACCTATTAGAAACATTGTGTAGAATGCACTTTCCGTTCGTTCATTGAGAAAGATTTCAAATCATTACTTTTTTTCGATGAAGTTCAAATCTTATAAGTTGGTTTTATGGGTTTTTTTTTTTCAAATGTATATGACTCGGAAAATCCTAAAACACGAATAGAAGCCTCGAGGCACAGACTTATGTAATACAGGAAAATTTTGGGATGGACGAAGAACGATGGATATTCTGGTAGGTATGATTTTTTCTTGTATATACTTGGTTAGAAAAGTCTTCCTGTTTTTGAGTTGGTCATCTGCGAACCATCTTGATGTCATCCATATGAGATACTGGAGTGAGAGAATGGGTCTGGATCTTGTTGGTTATTAAATGTCAAATTCAATTTTATACACATAAACAGTTCTTTTTCAGATAATTTAGTTTTACATAAGAAGACACTTTAAATGTCAAAAACAGTTCTATTCCAAATAATTCAATTTAGCATAAGTATGCATTTAGTTCTATTTGACGCAAGGATAGTACCCTATCAGGTGCAACCCCACCTGGCCAGAGGGGACCGGGGAGCGATGGTTATAAAGAGGTACTCTGCATTCACCAAAGCTCTAGCATTATTGGTGCCTCACTATCAGATTATTTAGTGTCATAATCAGGACACTCTTTGGCGGAGTCTTACCCCTCTGCAGAGATACAGTCGGTGTATTCTACAGCCTCAGTTGACTGGACAAGAGTATTGGTCGAGAGTAAATGGCATCAAGTAACCACCATCTGTGAAGCCCCCTACGATAGAGTCTTCATAGCGTTGTTAGAACTCCAGTCACGCTATTACGTTCACTTTCAGACAAATGCCACTGATAAATTTATGAACTTCATTAGCCAACCAAGTGGGCAGAGTGATCGCCAATGGCCAGGGAGACCAGGGTTCAGTCCCAGGTCGAGTGTTACCAAAGACTTAAGAAATGGAACTTGATACCTTCTTGCGTAACACTCAGTATTATAAGGTACGTATCAAGGGTAAAATTGAGCAATCCAGGGGAAGGAGTAGCGCCCTCCCCTACACCTTAGTGTAGTAGCTATTGAAAAAGGAGCCTTTGGTCGCCAACTTTACAACTTACTTAAAATGGTTTCAGCATTAAATGACCCACAAATTTTGATATGTCATAAAAATTATCAACTCCCAGTTATGGCCGATGGAATATTTGTTGTTTTGGAACTAAATTTTAGCTTTTCAATAAGGAATGAAGCAAATAAATTAAACTTAGTCTATATGGTTTATGTAGAAATGACATTTCTTTTCAATTTTTTTAAAAGTAAAACAAAATAATGGATTTCGCGCCGCATTTTGGCTGAAATACTGGACTGTGAAATCGTAGTAATATTGTATATTGACTAGCAACCAGGCTGGGCTGTCAAAATAGGAAATGCACCTATGTAAATAACAGGTGCATCCGATCGAGGAATATCAGAGTTATAACCTTGGCCGTGGATGGGTTGAATGAGTGCAATTGTGACGCCCACAAGAAGAAGGGGGCGTTGTACTATTATATAACTCGGTGATGACAGGAAGTTTGGAGACCAGACCCGCTGGTGACAAGATGCGGTAGAGAAAGATAGCACCCAGCAGAGTGGGCCCCCAGGCTCCCGGTTGAGCAGCCCAGGAGAACGGGAAAGAAATGCGGTTATGGCCAATAGAGTGGGGGTCAATATGTTGCAGTTCTGTTCGGTCTCCAACTCTCTCTCACACACAAACCTTTCAAATAAAGTGAGAGGTATATTTTTCTAAGAACTGTGTCGTCGTCTTTATTATTGTGTCGTTATGATTTATGCAGGCATCTGCATATGAGTATACAACACTAAAAGGATTTGAACTCTGGTAACACTTATATATTCGCTTACTGACAAATACCTTTGAGGAAGGCATGAACCCTCTTATCCTACCCACCCCGGTATGATTTAAATAGTACCACTAATGTTCTTCTACAAGAATTGTTTTGGCATTAAATAACCCAATAAGGTTGATATGCCATTTAACTAAAATAAATAGATAAATAAACCGAGACGCTACCACACAACCAGATGTCATTTGGAAATGATTATTATGAGATGAATATCTTATCGCCCTATCACGGCTCGAGAGTGTTGAACATGATCCTATTTACCCAACCCCTCCGCTCGGGCAGGATATGACACAAGGTCAATTTTTTAAGCGGAGTTTAGCAGGTTTGAATTCAGAGTTTTCCTTCTCCTAGACTAGTTGCCTCACCAAGGCTGAAGAACCTAGTCTGCCCTGCTATTTACCCATAGCTGGAGGGAGAATAATTGGATTCATACCTTTCCCAAGGGTATTAGTGCTATGTGAAATGCAATCAGTCTTGTCCAGGAATTGAACTCGTATCGCCGTGTCCATATCCTGTGACGATAACCATTACACCACGGGCACGAGAGTGTTGAACATGATGGTCAATGCTCATACAAGGACATATCGAATTAATTCATATCGATCGCTAGGAAATGGCACCAATCGTTTTTGTTATCATTACCCTTGGGAATGATTTTCTGTTTGAAAGCAATTTGTCATTTCTCTTCATACTTTAAACATCGAAATTAAGAATCAAGAGAAAGCTTTAAAGAGTGGAGGTGGAGATATAGGAGCTCCTCTTTCTTTTTTTTATCAGAGGAACAAGCCATGAGATGGACATATTGATTTAAAACTCATTGCATTATATAAAAGGAAAACAGGTATATATATATATATATATATATATAAAGGTTTATGGTTCTTACTTGTTCACTTTGTCAGTTAATAGAAGACCAAATATTGCAGTATTGTTAAATTGTGTCCAATATCAATGATAGAGCATTTACATATATATATATATATATATATATATATATATATATATATATATATATATTACACGTAATGTAATGTAATGTAATATTTACATATATATATATATATATATATATACACCAGTTCACATGCCTTATAAGCAATACCTCATCAACTGAAAATAATGTCGACACACGCATAACGAAGGCGTTGACTACTAAGGACAAGTTGTTGATCAAAGGAAGTTCTGATCACTTTGAAAAAATAAAACAGTACTTCTTCCATTTTGTGCCTGTGTAGTACTACTGCATGGATGCACTTATTGGACTCAAACGAAAATCTTGGAGAAAAATCTAAATAGGAACTTTGTAATA
Source organism: Sepioteuthis lessoniana (assembly GCA_963585895.1). Lineage (NCBI taxonomy): Eukaryota > Metazoa > Mollusca > Cephalopoda > Myopsida > Loliginidae > Sepioteuthis > Sepioteuthis lessoniana. The sequence continues at coordinate 192,890 of CAUZXS010003127.1, forward strand.
TTCGTAAGTGTTTACAACAAATCTTGGAAGCAACACCCCACATAACAGCAGCTATACGGCCTCTTACCTCCTATCTCACGAACCATTGAAGTAAGACGAAAAGGACGTATGTCACACTACTGGAGAAGTAAGGACGAATTCATAAGCGACATTATCTTGTGGACTCTAACTCATGGACACACCAGTGTTGACAGACCATCAAAAATGTATATCAGTTCTGTACGGACACAGAATACAGTTTAAAGGACCTAACAGGAGTGATAGAAGATAGGTATGGATTGTGAGAGACTGAGTCAGGCAATTTCAGCACAATTTGATTATATAAGTATACATGTGTCTATTTCATAAACAAACAAACGAGAATTTGAAAAGTGAGTTAAAAAAACAAATTTTCAACACATGGAATTTAATTTTTCCTTTTAGAATCATTAAATTTGTTTATATATATATATATATATATACATATATATATATATTCAGTCCAGTTAAACAGGAGTCGGGAATAATTCTCGTGTCTATTCTGAAATATTCTATCCATTAGATCTGAAGAAGTTCTGTTATTTTTGGTGTTATTGATTCATATCAACACCCATAACAGGATGGAAATAAATTTATAATCTTAATGTGACCGATTTTGGTTTTTCTTAAAGATATTTATATATATATATATATATATATATATAAGTAAAGTTGATGACTATAGTCGAGGACAACCCGATGACTACATATATATATATATATAATGTACTGATGGTCTAGCGTATTCATTTGCTGAATGAAATTTATTTTCTGATCTAAGAGAAAATAATTTTTATTCAGTGAATTAATATTTTTCACAACCAGTACATTTAACATCATTTCTCTTTTGGTACATGGCCCAGTCGGCTTGTGCTGCCAAATGCACCGACTGTATCTCTTGAAATGGGTGGAGCCCCACCCCCACCACCACCACCACCACGAGGGTCCTGGATATGACACTAAACAATCTGATGGTGAGGCCCAAGTAATGCTGGAGTTTTGACGAATGCTGAGTACCTCTTTTTCGCGATCGCTCCCAGATCAACTCTGACACTTAGTGGTAGCACCGGATAGGGTCCTATCAATAGGTGAAATAGAACTGTTTAACAATTGAACTGTGTCCAAACAAATGACTGATGGCCTATTCGGCTACAGCTGCTGAAAACACCGACTGCATCTCTGAAGAGGGGTAAGACTACCCTCAACAAGTGTCCTGGATATGAAACTAAACAATCTGATGGTGAGGCTCAATTAATGCTGGAGAGTTGGGAAATGCGGAGTACCCCTTCGTTGTCATTGCTCCCAGGTCCACTCAGGCCTGGAGTGGTAGCATCTGATAGGATCCTAAATATGGGTCAAATAGAACTGTTTAACATTTAAATTCTACTTATGCTAAACTAAATTGTTTAAGATAGAACTGTTTTGACATTTAAACTTTGTACTTATATTAAACTGAATTGTTTGAAATAGTACAGTTTATATGCATGAAGATAGATTTGGCATTAAATAACCGATAATGGTTGATATGCCAAACCAAACCAAACCAAACCAACCAAACCAATATCATTTGCTTCGTCAACTTAAAATTTTAACTTTCAGAAAAATGTTTTTCTCGGCAATATTTTTTTACCTGTCGATGACCTTAGGTGAAAACTAGCGTAGATAAATCCAAATATAAGCAATAGAAAAGAACTTTTTCCATTTGTCTTATCACTTTAGTTGATCTTTGTCAGAAGTAATCATACAAATCACAAGACTTCAATAATTCAAATTTGGTTTTAAAAAATTGTCAAATTTGTAACAATCAATATAGATATCAAAACAAGGTCTGAGTTAAGATTTTAAGTCGTATCAATAAGTTATATTAAAGTTATTCAAGTTATTGGATATATTTAAAAAAAACTACCGTCTGAAACTATAGGATGTCTCAATATACATGGAACCCATGTGACAGCTAACAACTCTACTAATTGTCATATAGGGTGTCAATATACATGGGACCCATCTGACTGCTAATAACTCAACTAATAGTTTTTAGGGTCTCTCGATATACATGGAACCCATGTGACCGCAAATAACTTTACTAACAGTCATATAGGGTGTCTCAATATACACGGGACCCATGTGACTTCTAATAACTCTACCAATAGTCATACAGAGTGTCTCATTATAGATGGAACCCATGTGACAGCAAATGACTCGACTAATAATAATGTTATGATCTTTTTTCGTTCAGATTTGAAATAGTATACTATAACAACTATAAACCCTGGATTACAATGCCTTGGACAAGGGAGAAAAAGATATTTTGTGCCACTACTTATTTGGAGACAAAATCATTCAAAACTGTCTCGAAGTAGGTGTAACTCATAAAAATGATAATGATTTATTACTGAGACAAGAAACTTAAAAAAGATTGCATGTCCTGGAAGCTGCTATAATAAGAATTAAGAAAAACATACATTTTATGTTTCTACCTGAAAGGATGATTGTTTAGACGAGTTCAAAATGATTGCCATTGCACTTGTATCAGTGATAAATCATTATCATATCAATAGGTTGTATATATCTTGTGACGAAACAAAATAATATTTTTTTTTTATTTCAATGAAAAGGAAATAAAATTATGATTTTATCAACATCTATATAAGAACTAATGATATACTTATGAGAAGTCTTTGAATCATTTACATTTTAATATAGTTTTTTTTTTTTTTGTTTTGTTTCACGACATATCAACCTCAAAGGGTCATTTAATGCCGGATTTTAATATAGTAATCTATTATCTATTGATTTTGTTAATTTTTTTAGTTCATTAGGTTCAATTACCTACTTGGTAGATTTAATTGCTTCCCACAGATCAGCTTCGCTGTTATATTGTTTGCTTCATTCATTTATCTTGACAATTGACCATATATTTTCTATCGAATTCAGCTCACTTCTTGATAGTAGTCATCCCATAAACGAGTTAGTTTAGACACATACGAAGCATCGTCATTCATGAATACAAACTTTATTTTTAAAATGTAAGACTTGTACCATTGAAAGAAAAATTTGTCCTTAAAATTGCAATAGTTGGCACTGTCCAGGATAACTCATTCATATACTTTGAATAGACTAATAATTATTTAGTTTTGGTTTGGTTTCTTTGGTTAATGGCATATCAACCTTTGTAGGTTATTTAATGCCAGAGCAATTCTCCTAGATGAACAGTAGCGGTACTATTTAAGCCATAGCTGGGAGGATAAGAGGGTTCATACATTTCCTAAGGGTATTTGCTCCAAAGCGAACGTAATAGCGCGACTGGAGTACGAACTCGCTTACTACGATTCCGTAGTCCATCGTTTTCACCATTACACAAGGACACCGCTCTAATAATGGGTTAGTCGATAATTGCGGCACATATCACACGATCACCACCTGGTTTGTTTGTTTTTTGTTTTTTTAGGGGAGGGTTTATTTTTTTTAGTCACTGTCACGTCTGAATTGGATAAAATCCATTTTATGACCCATTCATCCCGTCCATCGAATGACACTCGAGATTATCCGAGAAAATTAGATTAGAAAAGATTATTTCCATGTAGTCTTTGGTCCAAATTCGACGCTTTAGGGTATTTGCTTTAGAGCAAGGAGGTTACCAGGGAGATAACTTAGTTCAATATATGATTAAAAGTGGAAAAAAGAACGTATTGAGATATTGAGGGTTATTTGATTTGCATAAAATGACAGGCCGTACACACACACACAAACACACACACAGAGACATGCATATATATATATATATATATATATATATGATGAAAGTAATATATATATATATATATATATATATATATATGTGTGTGTGTGTGTGTGTGTGTGTGAGTGTGTGTATTAATCTATATCTACCTACATAGATAAATTAGGGACTGAAAATATTGTATTTATTTTATAGACACACAACAATCGTAGAAAATGAATGCGTTTGTATTATATATATATATATATATATATATATATATATATATATATATATATATATATATATATATATATATATATATATATTACATATGTGATTAACGTCTACAAGTTTAAATTTACATATTTCAGGTCGATATATATATATATATATATATATATATATATATATATATATATATATATATATATATATATTAATATGCAGTGAAACTTGAATAATAGAGCCATTTAATATATTGCCCAGTCGGCTGGGGCTGTAAAATGCACAGACTGCCTCTCTGCAAAGGGGTAAGACACCCCACGAATGGGTATCCTGGATATGACACAAAACAATCTGATGGTGAGGTTCCTGCAGTGCTGCAGCTTTGAGGAATGCGGAGTACCCTTTTATTGCCATCGCTCCCAGGTCCACTCTGACCCGGAGTGGTAGCACCTGATAAGGATCCTATCTATGGGTTAAATAGAACTAACAGCATACTAATGCTAAACTGAATTGAGTAAACTGAATAGCTTGAAATAGAAATGTATTTGACAATTAAACCGTTCTTACATTTTAAACAGCGTGCTTATGCTTAACTGAATTATTTGAAATAGAACTATTTTTCGACATTAAAACTGTATTTACTGTCAACTGAATTGGTACATATAACTGCTTGAATAGTTTGAAATAGAAATATTTTTGACAATTAAACTGTATACTTATGCTAAACTGAATTGTTTTAAATAGAACATAAAAATGGATTTGGCGTTAAATAACCTATAAAGGTTGATATGCCATAAAACCCAACTATCCAAACCAAACCATCATTTAGTATATTGTCACGAAAATTTGACAGGTGTGTATAAAAAACTTTCAATATTTGGAATTTATATATATTTAATGACTTGTGAACAACATGAGTCAGGTAATTGAAAAAAAAAAAAAAAAACATGCACACACACAAACACACTTAAAAAGTACTTTTTTTTCAATAAAAAATGTTAATTTTTTTTAATTCCAATTCTGCGGAAATTCTTCTATTAATGAGAGTTTCCCGTATCACGACAATCATCTGATGGAAAATAGAATTTCCCGTTCCTTTTCTTTAAAGCGTTGATCACTTGATACGACAACTGAGCACGTGCAAAAAGATGTCTCCCAATAAAAAGCTCATTTGGTTTGTGTTCTCACAACACATGTATAACTGTCAGTCGAAGATACTTGTAAGTTAAGCGTTGACAGGGTGTATTTCATCCTATCCATGATTGCTTGGTTCGATTTTTTTTATTCGGGTGTTTACGGTGTCCCCCTAAATTCACCTACCTAGGAAGTAGCGTCTCATCAACCGAAAAAGACATCGACACACGGCTAACGAAGGCATGGACAGCTATCAATAGGCTCTCGATCATATGGAAATCAGACCTGACCAATAAAATGAAACGCAGTTTCTTCCAGGCAGTGGTCGTATCGATACTGCTACATGGATGCACTACTTGGACGCTAACTAAACGGCTGAAGAAGAAACTAGACGGCAATTACACAAGAATATTGCGAGCAATATTGAACAAGTCCTGGTGCCAACACCCCACAAGGCACCAACTATACGGCCACCTGCCTCCCATCACGAAAACTATACAAGTTAGACGAACCAAGACACTGCTGGAGAAGCAGGGACGAGCTCGTCAGTGATGTACTCCTATGGACCCCCGCATATGGCCAAGCAAAAGCAGGACAACCAGCTCAAACATACATTCAGCAGCTATGTGAGGATACGGGATGTAGCCCCGAAGACCTGCCAGAAGCGATGAACGATAGGGAGAAGTGGCGAGAGAGGGTCAGGGATATCCGTGCTGGCGGTACGACATGATGATGATGATGATGATTTCAAAGCGGTGTTTTACGATCATTTACCGAAATTTTAAAGCACATGAAAATAAAAATAAAAAATAATTGCTTCGCATGTCTGCTTTTCTATTATATTATTTGTCTCCTTCAGTCAAGGAGGCAAACAATATAACAGCAAAGCAGACCTATGCGAAGCAATTTTCTTTTTATGTGCTTTTAAATTTAGGTAAATGATCATAAAACACCGATTTGAAATAGCATGGGCATTATATTATTTTGGGGGAACCTTTTCCCTTCCAACAATTCAAAAATGGCCGTGAAATCAGTGTAATAGATCCAGTGAAGAGAGTTTTTCTATGTGGTTTGTGTTGGCCAACTTATATATATATATATATATAAGTTGGCCGACGGAGTCGTGGGTCACCCGAAGGCTTCCTTTTCAATAGCTTCTACACCGAGAAGTATGAAAGGGCGCAACTTCTTTCCCTGGATTGCTCCAGTTACTCTTGATTCGTACCTTATAATGCCAAGTGTTAAGCAAGGAAGTATCAAGAACAATTTTTTCAGTTTTTTGAATGACTTGACCTGGTACTGAACCCTAGCCTCTCGGACAGTTGGTGAACACTCTACTCATTTTGCCAGTAAGCTGGTTTTTTAGTAAGTTGATCGAGCGTAATCGAGGGTGACCCGAAAGCTTCCTCTTCAAAAACTACAACACCGAAGGCGCTACTGCTTTCCCTAGATTGCTCTACTTACGCTTGATCCGTACCAGCTGCGTGTTCAGTATAGAGACATCAAATACCATTCTTTGAGTCGCTGGAATGACTTAACCTGGGATTGAACCCCGGTTTCCGTGACCATCGGTGGACACACACACACACTATCTCTCTCTTCTCTCTTTATATCTCTCTCTCTCTCTATATATATATATATATATATATATATATATGTACATATATATATATATATATAATTTGTCTTTACTACAGGTAATCGTTTCATGAATAGATTATTTACATCTAACTATGAATGTACATGTGTTCATTTATAAAAGCTTGGTGAGTTTTTTCCACTAGCATCTGAAGTTTCAAAATATGAGGCACCCAGTGAAGATCAATTTCATTCTTCAGTCATAATAGTTTGCATCTTTGACATTTGAGAGATGTATTACAGTGATCCCTGTCATATGATCACTCAAGCCACATCCAGCGTGAAGCCTTGAGTAATCTTGCCTGAGTCTCAATTATATATATATATATATATGTATTGTGGTACGTACAATTCTTAAATGTGTTAATAGCATACTCATGTTTAAAATGAATAAAATATTTTTAAAACAATTTTTAAGATTTTAAATTCTTAAAGAGTGACCCTTTACTTCGATTATGTGTCTTCAAAGAAATGTGTCCTTAATACTTGTGATAATAGGTGAAGAATTTTAAATTATGGTAGTAAGCGACAAAAAAGCAAGGTAGAGGGAAGGAGGAAAAAATTACTGTGAGCCAGGATATTTGGCTCGGGTAATATTAACTTACCTTGGTCCAAAAGGATTTGCTAAAGAGAATCAGTGTATAGAATTGCTTCTAATTGAAATAGAAATAAATCTATTGACTAAAGAATGGCTGAAGTTGTCAAGGGAATTTTTTGCCATTTACCATTATGCGTTTCTAATTGGTTATTCTGAAAATACTGTCCGATTTTAGAACTAACTTTTATTCTTGATTAAATGAATTCAGACAACGTTTGAATCAATCAAAATAGGATCCCTGAACATCGATTAAAAAGTTTATTTATGCCTGTGTGATAAAACTCGAAGAATTTTGACCGCAAGAAATCTTTAAATGCAGTCTTTACTTCTACTATGGAACGAAAGGTTTTTCTTTTGGCGGTAAAAAAAAGTGTTCAAATGCTTGGGAAAATGGTTTTCGATGGGTGAGAGATGAGGAGAATATAGTGAATTGGTCAGAATCTCAAATCCCAAGTTAGTGACCTCCTGCCGTTTCATCTTGACAACATGTGGTCAAGCATTTTTATAATGTAAAATTATTACCTAGATTGAAACGGAAACCTATTACTTCTTTTTTCGTGTTCACGATAACAGGCATATGGCCTTCAAAATCAAATTCTCAAATAAGTGGTTAAAGATTAACGAAGACAAATCATAAGGAAAGTGAATTTTTTTATACTATGATTATCACAATATGTTATTTAAACAGTTTATACCAACGTTTGACAGTTTCTTCCAAACAGCCAGGTAATGGCCCCAATATATTATCCAGTGAGAGTTTTCGATTCATTGTGTATTTATGTATATATATATATGTACAAGGAGCACACAATAAGTTTCCAGAATTTTTTCGTATGGGCACTTTTATTGATAATACACACATGAAACTCTAGTCCCCTTTGAAGTAAACTCCTTCGGCTGCAATGCACTTGTTGTACCGTTCCAACAACTTCTGGAAGGCTCGATGGAGGTCCGCTTGTGTGAGCGTGTCAAAGGCCTTCGCCACAGCATCTTTTTTCTCCTCAATTGTCTCATAACGACAGCCTCTAAGTTTTTCCTTGAGCTTAGGGAATAACCAAAAGTCACAGGGAGCAAAGTCTGGACTATAGGGAGGGTGAGGAACTGTGTTGATGCCCATCTTGCTCAAATAGTCTGTGAAAAGGATGTTGTTGTGGACTGGTGCATTGTCCCGGTGGAAATGCCACTGACCCGATCTGAAGAGTGCTGGCCTCCTCCGACGGAATCTCTTCATGAACTCCCTTAAAACCTCAACATTGTATTCCTTGTTGACTGTCTGTCCAGTGGGAACCCAGTGCACGTAGATCATGCTAGTGCTATCAAAAAAAGGGATCAACAAATGTTTGTGGGTGGATTTTCTCTGTCTGGCCTTCTTAGGTCTGGGAGAGCCAGCATGCTTCCACTGGAAACTCTGTCTCTTGGTCTCTGGGTCATTGCAGTAAATCCAGCTTTCATTGCAGGTCACCGGAGCATCAAGAACTGCGGGATCTGAATAGATCAGCTCGACCACCTCCCTGCTATCATGACGTCTTTCCTTCTGATCTTCTCTGAGCACCCTTGGACAAACTTCGCGCAAATCTTCCGCATCTTCAGTTCCTCGCGAATAATAATGTGTAGTTCCCACACTGACATCAAACTGTGCACTTATTGTCTCTATAGACACACGTCAGTCCGTATCCATGAAATTCTTTATTTGGCCAATAAACTCGGGTGTTCTGACTTCTTTACCCCTCACACACCTCTCATCATCCCTCACAGATTCCCTGCCTTCCTTGAATCTGTTATGCCACTCAATAACAGGTGCTCGATTCATGCAAGATGGTCGAAATGCAGTCTGAAGCATTCCATGCGTTTCTGTGGCATTTTTCCAAATGTAAAATAGAATTTTATTGCATATCGTTGTTCTAAAGTGTCCTCACGTCCAGATTGCATTTTTTTTTAATTCACCAGCTGTGACAATCAGGCTTTAGCAGGGTGTATTCCAATTGCTGATGTAGCTGTTCATTTGAACCTGAAATCATACAGTTCCAATTCAAACAATTCAGTTTAGCAAAAGTATTATTGCTATTTAACCCAGAGATAGAGCCCTATCAGGTGCTACGATTCCGGGCCAGAGTGGACCTGGGAGCAATGGCAATGAAGGGCAGCACCGCATTTCCCAAAGCTACAGTATCACTTGAACATCACCATCAGATTGTTTAGTTGCATACCAAGGACACTCATTGTGGGGTCTTACCCCTCTGCAGAGGTGCAGTCAGTGTATTCTATAGCCCCGGCTGACTGGGCAATTGTGTGTGTGATTTTTTTCGATTCTTATATGTATATATATATATATAAAGAATCGAAAAAACCTCTTACCAAACACACACACACACACACACACATATATATATATATATATATATATATATATATATGAAGAATCGAAAAAAGTCACGTACGCAAACACGTACACACACATATTCATGTCTGTGTATATATGTGTCTGTGTGTGTGTGAGTTTGATAGGGAGATTGAGAAGAAATAAGTCGAATCCGACAGAATGTTCGTAGAAAAATGAAAACTGTGTCTATATGTCTGTTCGTGTGTGTATATCTGTGTGTTTGTGTGTTCTTCTCTGCTTGTGTGGTTGGGTGTGTCTGTGTGTAACTGTGATCAAATATTTTATACAATATTTTAAATAATATTTGCATATGTAGAGCAATATTACTGAAATAATTGTCGAGGAAAAATTAGAACACCAAAGAAATTTGTATATTCCTCGCTCGAAGGAGCCTTTGCCACGATAATAAAAATTCTTAGTTCAAACTTTATCATATAACTTCATTAGAATACGTACATGTGTCGCGGAGTAATTATTGTCGGAGGAGGAAATGTTATACAGCAACACGAGTTCAAATCCTCGACGAGTTAGTTGTCATTTCATATTTCACTAATACCCCTCATGAAAGATATAAATCGAATCAGCTATGGATAAATAGTTGACCAAACTAAGTTCTTTTGCCATGTTTAGGCAATCAGTCTAGGAGAAGGATAACTTTGGATTGAAACCTTTTTTTAAAAATTGACCTTATGTAGCGTCCTGCCCGTGTGGAGGGGTGGGTAAATACAAACTTATTTACGATTCCATCGTCAATTATTTTCAACCAATCAAAATTCGAATATTATCTGTTGTAACCAATCAAAATTCGAATACTGTTGTTTTTTCAACAAATGGAAATTCGAATATCAATCTTTTTCAATTAATCAAAATTCGAGTATCAACAATTTTTATCCAAAATGAATTTTTAGCCACTATTCAGTTTTATTCACTAATCAATTTTTATCCACGTATCAGTTTTAACCACTGACGAATTTTTATCCACGAATCAGTTTTAACCACTAATGAATGTTTATCCTCGTGGTGTAATGGTTAAAGCGATGAACTGCGGAATCGTAGTACGCTAGTTCGTACTCCAGTCGCGCTATTACGTTCACTTTCGGGCAAATACCCTTGGGGAAGGTATGAACCCCCTTATTCTCCCTCCAGCTATGGGTAAATAGTAGGACGGACTTGTCTAGGAGAAGGAAAACTCTGAATTCAAACCTGTTAAACTCCGCTTAAAAATTGACCTTGTGTCATATCCTGCCGGTGCGGAGGGGTTGGTAAGTAGTACCACAAATGAATTTTTATCAACTAATCAGTTTTAACCACGAATGGATTTTTATCCAGTAATCAGTTTTAATCACTAATGAATTTTTATCCACTAATCAATTTTAGCCACTAATCAATGTTTTAGCCACAATGCATCTACAGTTTTATCTACTTACAATCATAAATGATGAATTATTCTCAGTTCTTTTTGGAGCCAATAAATTCTGATAAATATCCCAATAATCGCGGGTCATTTTGATACATAAAGAAAACAAACACACACACACACACACACACACACACACACACAGATATATATATATATATATATATATATATATATATATATATATATATATATGAGGTGTTTGTTTTAAAAGAAAAAATCTAATATCATTTTTTTTCGTTTTTTGGTTGGGGTGAGAGTTCCGGTGTGTTCAAGAAGCGTCCAAAAAATCCCTTTGTAAACTTACTCCCTATAGAGTAGAGATAAAATAGGTGTAACGTATTATGATCAAGTTAAGTTGGCACCGATTTAACTCTTAAACAAAACGACCCCGGGACCCTAAATAAGCGGGAAGCTACGCGCCGAAAAGAGAACAAAGAAAAAGCGAATGACCATTCAGTTTCTGTTTCTTGAATGTTGTGAAATTGTCTAAAAGATTCTACTGAATTGTCCAGGCCTGACGACGGATATAAAACCAAGTCTCGTCACAGAAGGTGGAGATAGTAGTAATTTACTTAGCTTCTTGCTTAGATGTGCCACAAGGCCGTATGAATGGGGCATCCAGTGAGAATCGAACTCACTTGTCAAGGCTTGCTAGTCCAGCTTGCTAACCATTACACCACCGAGGTGCACACAGAAGGTGGAGAGAATAGCTTCTTGTCGGAAGAGTAAAGCAATTCCTGGCCCAATGGTAGGAGTCATGATTTTTATTCTCTTGATTGGTGAAGAGACAACTATTATAAAAATGTATTTTTAAGAAAAATTCAAGCTGACCACGTGAGGCACTTGATTCGGCCGGAGTGGAGAAGAAAGAAGTAATCCCAGACAATGTGGCACCAAAAAGTGACTTCCTCCGTTGGTCGAGAATTCCTATTGAAACCCTCAGTACAAATTCGGAGACCGACCTGTGAAGGCACGAAAAACTTAAGTCAGTAGATGGGTTTCGTCACTCGCTTCTTGAATTTTCAGTCAAGATTTTAAAACAGGATGAAACTTCCCAAGAAGTTAAAGTAAAATTAAATGAAAGTCGACAACTCAAATTCTACCTAGTGAAACAACTGAAAGAAAATTCAACCGATTATTCTGCTGAAAAGAACCTTAAAGAAGACTCGAAATTTAATGAAATCTTAAAAGTTTTATTTTTCAAAACAATTTAAGAAAAGAAAAATACCCAAATTAAAAGAATGTTGTTTCCCGGACACTCTCTCAGATAAGTTCCAGCAAATTGCACTTAAATTTGCAACACTATATCTTTTCTATCCCTTTCTTTCTCGTTTCTTTTTTTTTATAAAAATTCCTTTTTAAAAACTTTATTGTCTGTGTTATATTTTCGAATCAGTATCCGAACTAGAAAGATGCGTAACTTACTGTTTAAACTTACTGTTTGAATTTAACGTTTAATGTTGCACACTAAAATCCCAAAAAAACATTACCCAGTTAAATACTAAACTTGGCTTTAGTGTCACTCACATTCCTACAAATTTTAACCTTCAAATTGTTTCTTTTTATCATTTAAAATTTCTATGTATTGTAAATTTGGTTTTATCCCTTCAAATTTCTTTAACTCTTAATGAGAAAAAATACAAAAGACATTTCCTCAGCGCCACGGTATTTTTCCAGCATCCACCTCAGTAACAGTAACGTCACAGTTGAAGAAGGAATGGCTCGATGGAATGTTTATTAGTAGTTTTCCATTTCGACTAATCAAATTAAAATAGAAATTATTTTGGTTTGTTTTGCTTTTACAGCATGTCAACCGTTGTAGGTTATATAACGCCAAATCCTGTTTTTACATATATATCAAATATAGGATTTGCAAAAACATTTTGTAGATACACACAGTTAAAAGATCAAACAATTCTATTTCTAACAATTCAATTAAGCATAAGTCAACAAAGTTATATGGTTTCATGTATTTCTTTGTATAACTAACTAATTTAATTAAACATCAGTCATTTGTTTACACATAGTTAAATGATCAAACAGTTCTATTTCAAACAATTCAATTTTGCATGTCATTTAATAGCACACGGTGTAAATGTCAAACAGTTCTATTTGACACATAGATAGGACCCTATCAGGTACTACCACTCTGGGATAGAGTGGATCTGAGAGCAGTGGCAATGAAGAGGTACTATTCGTTCCCCAATGCTCCAGTGTTACAGGAGCCTTACCATCAGATTGTTTTGTGCCATGTCTCGGACACTTGTTGGGTGAGTTCTACCGCTCTGCAGAGATGCAGTCGGTATATTCTCCAGCTCCAGATGACTTGGCTATAAAATCTTTTTATTGAGACAAGAATTAGAGAACGAAGAACGCCATATTACCGACAAAGAGTATGCAATTAGTTAATTTCGAGGATTTTCAGGTATTTTTTTTAAGAATAAATAATTTAATAGGATATGCAACGAAACACATTTACATTTAACAGCTAAACATTCTACTTTAATAAGCTGCATCTTAAACTGGATTGCTGAAAATGGAAGAATGCAAGTTGATCTGACATACGTGTCGACCACAAGATATTTAGCCCTAATGTTATATAACATATGACATGATTTTTCGGTTCGTTCCTAGTGACCCCGTCTGTTTTGACAAGCTGTCACGTTGTGATTAGTAAACAGGGGAATGACAGCGCGTCAAGGCAATCGGGTCCACCTGGTGTGTAACCGGAAGGAGACCAATTGATGAGAACCACGCGGTCATATTTAGACAGAGTGCAGAGAATCGGGAGTTGAGCCAGGGATATGCAGCCGATCAGAGGCGTTAGGTCGTCTCTGACGATACGGTACAAGGGGGTGCAAGTGTTGGCACCCCAGGCTCCCGGAAGAAGGTATGGGACAAGAAGAAGTCCCTCCTCTGAGTATATGTTTCTCCATCTATCTCAATGGGCCTTTTTCGAGAATAAAATGAGAGATATATTTTTATAAAGAAGTGTTTCGATCATTCATTGAAGTTCGTTAATCATGTATGAGACACTACAACACTTAGGTCTGGGTTTGACTTCAGCCTGCTGTAAAAATCGACCACCGAAAACCTATAGAAGGATACGATACTCGCACATTTTTAAATTATCGTTTATATTCATATGAATTCAAAATCTGTCACGCTCTCATGAAAGTACACTTATAAACTGTAGTTGTCTGATTGACAACCTTGGTATTGTGACATTATGGTTAATGCTTACAGTTAGCTCACCAGCTTTCAGAGACGACATATGATATGGCGTTAATATAATACGTAATTTGCATTAGAATCTTTTTATTTTATATTAATTTGTCAAATGTGTTCATCAAACACGGGCTGGAAATTTGGAAATTTTTGTGCCCATCTGAAGGAGTTAAAGTAAGTAAGTTGTTGCAAGGTGTAGTGAAGTCGCGACTCCTTTCTTTAGATGGCTCCACTTTACCATTGATCCTTACCTTATAATTCCGAGTGTTAAATAAGGCAGCATCATGTACCATTTTTGAGTCTTTGGTATGACATGACCTAGGATTGAACGCCTGTCCCTCGGACTATTAGCGAACACTGTACTCATTAGGCCGGATCTCTTGGTTCGTCGAGATCTTTTCCGACTTGAACGCTGCAATTTTAGCTTGACATTTCAAAGAAATGGAGAGAAAAATTTTATAAAACTAAGTAACTAATTTTAATACGAATAATTTGCACACAGTTGTATGGTGGCCCAGTCAGCAGGGTCTGTAGAATACACTGACTGCACCTCTGCAAAAGGGTTAAGACCCCAAAACGAGTATCCTAGATTTGATACTAAACTATCTGATGATGAGGCTGCAGTAATTCTGGAGCTTTGGAAAGTGCAGTGTACCCCTTCATAGCCATTGCTCCCAGGTCTACTCTGTCCTGGTGGGGTGGCACCTGAGAGGGTCCTACATATAGGTCAGATAGATAGAACTAAACTGTGTTCTGAGGCTAAACTGAATCGTTCTAAATAGAACTGTTTTGACATTTAAACTGCGTACTTATTCTAAACTGAATTGTTTGGAATAAAACTGTTTTTACATTTAACTCTGTGTATTGCCCAATCAGCTACCGCAGCAGAATACACCGACTGTATCTCTGCCGAGGAGTAAAACTCCTCCAAAGTGTGTCCTAGATTTGACACTAAACAATTTGATGGTGAAGCTTCAGTAATTCTGGAGCTTTGAGAAATGCGGAGTACTCCTTCATTGCCATCGTTCCCAGATCCACTGTGACCTGGAATGGTAGCACCTGATAGATCCCTATCAATGGGTCAAATAGAAATGTTTGACATTTAAACTGTGTATTTATGCTAAACTGAATTGTTTGAAATAAAACACTTTGATCATTTAACTGTATTACCAAATGACTTTTGTATAATTGATTTGTTAGTAAGTAAAAGTAAAGTTGGCGACCATTGTTGAGGGGGACCAGAAGCTCCCTTTTCGATAGCTACTACACTGAGGTGTAGGGGAGGGCACTACTCCTCTCCCTGGATGGCTCCACTTTACCATCGATACGTACCTTATATTGCTGAGTGTTAAGCAAGGAGGTATCAAGTACCATTTTTAAAGTCTTTGGTATAACGTGACCTGGGATTAAACCCAGGTCTCCGGGACCATTGGCGAACACTCTACCCACTAGTCCAATTAGCCGGTTAAATGTTAGCTAGCAATACATAGCAACACTTGAAAACATTAAACTATGTGCAAATAAATAATTAATAGTGTTATTATTGTTTGGTTGGTTTCTTTGTTTAATGGCATATCAACCGTTGTTGGTTTTTTAATGCCATAACCCATCATTCTAGAAGAACTGTAGTAGTACTATTTTATCCATAGCTGGGAGGATAAGAAGTTTCATGCCTTTCTCAGGAGTATTTGTGCGAAAGTAAACACCACTGGAGTTCGAACTCACTACGCTGCCGCAGTGCATCTCTTTAACCATTACATAACGAGGACACGCTATCTAGAATTATTCGTATTAGTTAGAACTCATCATCATCATGTCGTGCCGCCAGCACGGATATCCCTGACCCTCTCTCGCCACTTTTCCCTATCGTTCATCGCCTCTGGTAGATCTTCAGGGTGACATCCCGTATCCTCACACAGCTGCTGTATGTATGTTCGAGCTGGTAATCCTGCTTTTGCCCGGCCATATGTGGGGTCCATAAGAGTACATCACTTATGAGCTCGTCCCTGATTCTCCAGCAGTGCCCTGCATGTCTGGTTCGTCTAACTTGTATAGTTTTCGTGATGGGAGGCAGGTGGCCGTATAGTTGATGCCTTGTGGAGTGTTGCCGCCAGGACTTGTTCAGTATTGCTCGTAGCGTTCTTGTGTAATTGCCGTCTAGCTTCTTTTCCAGCCGTTTAGTTAGCGTCCATGTAGTGCATCCATATAGCAGTATCGATACGACCGCTGCCTGGAAGAAACTGCGTTTCATTTTATCGGTCAGGTCTGATTTCCATATGACCGATAGATTATCGATAGCTGTCTATGCCTTTGTTAGCCGTATGTCGATGTCTTTTTCGCTTGTAGAGACACTGCTTCCTAGGTAGGTGAATTTGTCTACTAGTTTCAGAGGGGTTCCGTCTAGTGTGGAGATGTCGCCTGTTTGATTATAGCTCATATATTCCGTTTTGTGTGCATTGACATGGAGGCCAATGCCCGCGGCAGCTCGTTCCAAACTATGCAGTAGTGTTTCGGCTTGGTTGGGTGTATTTGCCAGTATCGCTATGTCATCGGCGTACTAGAGGTCGGTAATTGTTTTTGTAAAAAGGAGCCCAGGCTTGTTTAAGATATTATTTGCAAAATATGTTTAGATGTCAAATATGTGGTATAGTAGTGGTACTATTTTACCCATAGCTGGAAGGACAAGAGGGTTCATGCCTTTCCCAGGGGTATTTGTCCGAAAGTGAACGTAATAACACCACTGGAGTTCAAACTCACTACGCTGCCGCAGTGCATCTTTTTAACCATGATACTAAACAATCTGATGGTGCGGCTAAGTAATACTGGAGCCTTGGGAAGAGCAGAGTACCCCTTCATTGCCATTACTCCCAGGTCCACTCTGACCTGGAGGGGTGACACCTGAGACGGTCCTTCATATAGGTCAGATAGAACTAATCTGTGTATGAAAAGGATTTGGCATTAAATAATTTACAGTGGTTGATATGCCATAAAACCAAACCAAACCAGTATTACATTTTCAAGTATTCCTATCTAATACAAATAATTTATACACAATTTCATGATTTCAAGATATCAACCTAATAAAGAGTGCTCTCTTTTGAGGATTTATCATAAGCTGGTGAAAATATTTGAAAAGAGAGTGTTGTGAATATGTAACTACATTTCAACTGGAGTGAATTTGATAAAGGAAAGAAAACAACTGGGTACGCAGGAGCTCGGCTAAAAAAATAGCCCTAGGTCACGTGGATATTTTGATTATGTCGATGGTCAGCTCGTTATTTCATATTTTTGTTTTTTGTTTTCGTTTTTTGGGTGGAGGAGCTTTGTTTTATTTTTTGCCTTATTTTTTGTTGGGTTTCTCACACGAAAACGCGAATACCGCGTCGAAAACGTGCAAATACAACCCGAGGGCCAAATGGTTGTACATTTGTTAATATTTCCTATTCCTGATCTTTTGTAGATTAAACAAGCCTCGCTCATTGCATTAATGTTTCTTATAGTTTAACCGTTACATTGAGCTTATTTTGCCGCAGTTTTTGTAATTTTTTGGTTGTTTTTTTTTTTGTGATGGGGGCTTGTTCTGTAGGAATTTGCGAATGAAATTTCATATTTTCATCCTGGGAGGTCAAGTCTTCAAAACACAAGTGCAAGTCATGTTTTCGAAAGATCCTGTTTAAATATCTGATTTGTGTAAACACCACCGCTTCCATACCCACAAAAAAGCACGAAGGATGTTAACATTCAGATTACCTCTTTATTATCTAACTAATTATTACCCATGAAAATATGAATTATCAATTTCCATTGAATTACCTTTTTTTTTGATTAAAATTGGTTGTTATTACGGTATACGCAGTCTTGCTGTTTTACCCAATCAGTAAACCAGTCTGGGATTTTTAATGGTTTCGAGTAACTATTCGTATAATAGAAAAATATTTGGACCTTGCCGGAGAACTAAATAGCCATGGAAATAGATAGCGAAAGAAGACCAATTGTAGAGAAAAAATCCAGTCCAAAGCATTGTTAACATTGTCTGATATACTGAGAAGAGTCCTGGAGATCTGACAAGACATGATGTTTCTCAGACTCCTATGAAAAAATGTACCATACCCAGAATACGGACATGCGTGAAACGTACATTAAAATGTTATAACATATATACATACCCGTGGTGTAATGGTTATCGTCACAGGAATTGGACACGGCGACAGAGTTCAAATCCTGGACGAGTCTGATTACATTTCACATAGCACTAATACCCTTGGGAAAGGTATGAATCCAATGATTCTCCCTCCAGCTATGGGTAAATATTAGGGCAGACTGGGTTCTTCAGCCTTGGTGAGGCAACTAGTCTAGGAGAAGGAAAACTCTGATTTCAAACCTGTTAAACTCCGCTTAAAAATTGACCTTGTGTCATATCCTGCCCGAGCGGAGGGGTTGGGTAAATATGATAACATATATACATACAACATAGGAATCTCGAAACACGAAAAACACTTATGACTTTTTAGTTCAGGTACGAAACTTTTTATTACCTTGAGTTAAATGTTCTTCGACATCAGGAGAGATATACATTGTTTCTATTCTGGCTTGTTCATCTGCCCCCTATCTCGTGCGACACCTGCCCAAGGCCTCCGCGAGCAAGGGAAAGTCAACCGTCTTCTCCCGAGGGAGGACTTAACTACACCAACTAACTTTTTCAAAATCCCCCAAATCCTCCGCGTGTGCGCTTCCGGTGCATAACGTCATTCACATCCACTGGTCAACCTTTCTATCAGATTTTTATTTTGACATCTATGAACGACACATCCTCCCCGCACGCGCGTTAACACCTGCACTCAAGTTTGCACCAAACTAACACATGTGCTGAGCCGAAAGGTTCTCAGCCTAACTAAACCCAAAGGCATAAAACGAAATCCCTCGGCCATTATATTACAAAAATCACCACCAAACGCGGCTATGAAAGAATTGCAAGTATCTTTGATGTGACACTAAACTATCTGATGGTAAGGCTATGGGGAATTTGGAGCACCTTATCATTGCCAATGCTCCCAGGTCCACTCTGGCCCGGCGTGGCAGCACATGATAGGGCCCTACCTATGGGTTAAATAGAACAAACGGCATACTAATACTAAATTGAATTGTTTGACATGGAAATATTTTTGACGATTAAACCGTACTTACATTTAAACTATGTGCTTATGTTAAACTGAATTATTTTAAATGGAACTGTTTTTTGACATTGAAACTGTACTTACACTAAACTGATTTGTTTAATATAGAACTGTTTTGACATTTAATAGTGTATAAACAAAATTTTGTACTAAACTGAATATGCTGAATTGAAACTGCTTGACTAAACTAAATAGCTTGAAATAGAAATGTTTTTGAAAATTAAACTGTACTTAGATTTAAACTGGGTACTTATCCTAAATTGAATTGTTTGAAATAGAAATATTTTTATAAAACTGTACTTATTCACAAACTGTGTACTCATGCTAAACTGAACTGTTTGAAAAAGAACTATTTTCATAAAAATGGATTTGGCGTTAAATAACCTACAAAGGTTGATATGCCATAAAACCGAAACAACACACCGACCAAAAATTGCAAGGAATAAAATGTCGGAAAAACTCACAATAATTTAATAAAAAAATAGGAAAATAAAAAATTGACAAGACGCTACAAATTAGCAAATATAGTTTATGTGGTGATAGAGACGATACAATGAATCATACAATAAGAAAATGCAGCACATTAGCACAGAAAGATTATAAGACTAGACATAACTGGGTAGAGTAGGTGATGCACTGGGAAATGTGCAAGAAACTGAAATTTGACCATACGAATGAATGATATATGGACAACCCAGAATCTGTCCTAGAGAATGAGAGACATAAAGTTCTCTGAGATTGTGAGATACAAACGGATCACCTAATCTCGGCCAGACGACCAAACCCTGTGATAGTCAACAAAAAAAGTGAACCTGCAGAATAGTGGACGTTGGCGTCCTGGTAGACCAAAGAATGAAAATAAAAAAAGCGAAAATGGGAATAACTACCAAGATTTTGCTTGAGAACTAGAAAAAAAACTATGGATCATGAAGTAGGCGGTGATACCAATCGTGGTGGGGTGGACTTGGAACAATTTCTATAGGATTGTGATAAAGGGACTGGAAGACTTGGATATAAGAGCTCAAGCTGAGACCATCCAGACTACTGCATTATTAAGATTGGTCAGAATGCTGAGAATAGTCCTGGAGACTTAGAGACGTGTCGGTATATATGTTTTGTGAAAATAATATATTCTTTCTTATGTGAGTGGATAGTCAAAAGAGGAGACTTCCTGTCACGCAAACTCCTGTGAAAAACTATCAGATAACTCTAGTGAGAAAAAATTTTCAAAGGAGTTAATTACAATAGAATGAAGGTGACCAATATACCACTTGTAATCGGTGCGTTTGAAACGTTTGGTAATGGAGCTGGAAGAGTTAAAAATCGAAAAAACGAGCCGAGACAATCCAAGCTACTTCATTTCTAAAATAGGACAAAATAATAAGAGTCCTGGGGGACCTGAGAAGACATGCTGTCACCCAGACTCCAGTGAAAGACCCTCAACTAACGCTGGTGCGAAAAACACACAAAGAATAAAATAATAATGATGATTGCGCTAGAGACTAAAATTTGTCCAAGTTAAAAAAAAAAAAAAAGGAAAACGCTAATTTAGAACATGTTACCCCAATGAAAGCAGTACAAATTAAGACAGTTCGTTGATTAGAAAAAAATTACTATTTAGAATCAGATGAAGAACGAGAAGGCAATTTTTTCTTCGCAGACCCATTAGCAATTATAGAAATAAACTGAAATTAAATTGATTATAAATTCTAAAAATTGATCACTTTAATTCGAAAATATTTGGTGCAAATTACATGCAAGCGGAAAGGAAAGAATTCAATTTGAATTCATATCGAATCGCTTCAGGCTCCTTCCATTGTAAGTAGAAGACGTTGTCGCTTAATTAAAGAAAATTAGATACTGTGAATGAAACGAAGCATCCTCTTAGCATTCGATGTGACAAAAGAAGCCGTTTTAAGAAGTCAGTTAAATAAAGGAATGAGTAAATTACGTTTCGAACTCGCACAGCCCAGGAAATGGTTCAAATCACGAAGAAATTGAATATTTATACATTGAAGTTTGAGTGTCAGTACAAAGTTAAATAACACACACACACACACACACACACACACACACACACACACACACACACACACACTCATATATATAATATATATATATATATATATATATATATATATATACACGTTTTAAATGATTGCGCTTTGCTGATTTTATCGACAAATGCTGCATCATTTGCTCGATCTATGTACAGTAATATACGATGTAAGATTCGAGAAAAAAGGCAGGTAAGAATTGTCTACGAAAGCAGTTACAGTGAAAGGAATTCTATGTCTTTTGTCAGCTTTGACAGAAGAAAACCAAAATCACGACTACGACGTGCGTGAAAAAAAGTTAGAAAGGAAGAAAAAAAGAAAGAAAGAAAGGATTAGACTTAGAAGGAAAAAAGGATTAGACTAAGAAAGAAAGAAAGAAAGAAGAATAAAAAATAGAAAAGAAAGAAAGAAAGAAAGAAAAATTCATGAATGAATTGAAAGAAAGAAAGAAAGAACGAATTAATAAATGAAAGAAAGAATGAATAAAAGATAGGAAAGAAAGAAAAAAGAAAAAATCATATATAAATAGAAAGAAAGAAATAAGGAAAGAAAGAAAAGAAAGAAAAAAGAAAAAATCATAAATGAATAGAAGAAGAAAGAAAGAAAGAAAGAAAGAAAGAAAGAATAAAAAAGAAAAGAAAGAAAAAGGAAAAAAATCATAAAGGAAAAGAAAGAAAGAAAGAAAGAAAGAATAAAAATAGAAAAGAAAGAAAAAATGGTAATTGAATAGAAAGAAAGAAAGAAGAAAGAAAGAAAGAAAGAAAGAAAGAAAGAAAGAAAAGAAAGAAAAAAATTATATATGAAAAAAGAAAGAAAGAAAGAGAGAAAGAAAGAAAGAAAGAAAGAAACGGAATCCAGAAAGAAAAAAGTATACATAAATAAATAAATAAGAAAGAAAGAAAGAAAGAAAGAAAGAAAGAAAGGGAAAAAGAAAAGAATAGAATAGAATAAAGATACAAAAAATACAGAATGCAAAAAGAAAAAGAATAATGAAGTAAATACATAGAAAAGAAAGAAAGAAAGAAAGAAAGAAAGAAAATATGAAGAAAGAAAGAAAGAAAGAAAGAAAATATGCAGAAAGAAAGAAAGAAAGAAAGAATTGTGGGAAAGGAAAAAGGGTAGTAGGAATAAATAAATAGAAAGAAAGAAAGAAAGAAAGAAAGAAAGAAAGAAAGAAAGAAAGAAAGAAAGAATTATGGAAAAGATAAAAAGGTAGAAGGAATGAATAAATAGAAAAAAGGAAGAAAGAAAGAAAGAAAGAAAATATAAAGAAAGAAAAAAAGAAAGAAGGAAAGAAAGAAAGAAAATATTCAGAAAGAAAGAAAGAAAGAATTGTGGGAAAGGAAAAGGGGTAGTAGGAATAAATAAAGAAAGAAAGAAAGAAAGAAAGAAAGACAAGAAAGAAAGAAAGAAAATGTATAGAAAGAAGAATTGTGGAAAGGAAAAAAGTTAGT
>CAUZXS010003128.1:0-99167 GCA_963585895.1 Sepioteuthis lessoniana
TCCTGGTAAACAGCTCAATGTAACAATACTTTAGTGCAATAAATTCTTTAAGAAAAACAACAAATCGGTCACATAGGATTATAAATTTATTTCGATCTTGTTATGCATCTTTGAAATTTGAAAAAACACGAAAAAAAATTAACAGGACTTTTTCAGATGTTTTAGATAAAAAAAAATAGAAAAGACACCGAAAAGTGGGAGGGGATAGAAGAGGGATGAAGAGTTATCTCCTCATTAAGCCCACTTCCGTTTTAAATCTTAATTTCGGTTAGAAATGTAGTAAATTTATTTTAAGTAAATTTTTAAGAATTTTATTTATTTTTCAATTACATTTTGACCTAAATTATCGAATTTTTATTGAATTAGATTTAAACTTTAATTAATAACCTTACGTAATGATACAGTAATAGATATCATATTTTAAACCAAAACAAATATTTCATTTATTTAAAATATTTTAAGACTTCAAAACTATTTAGAAACCATTATTCAGTTACACTTTGTATGAGTAGTACGTATGTATTATATTCTTTTTCACAATTTTCTATCTAACTTTTTATTTATTTATTCATTTACATTATTTCTCAATTTAACTCTATGCTTTTTTTCCAAATTTCACATCACACATACACCAACCAGGCCACTAGCTCTTCCACCCCTAGATTTTTGGAAGGTATGGACCTCTAGGTTTACATATAATAATATTAATTATAGCAGTCGACAACTCGGGTTTCCAGTATAATATTTTTAATGGAATTCATAGGACAATTTAAGCGAGAATAACATAAGGCGAAAGAAGCTGAAAAAGAAACATGAAATAGCAACTTGATAGTAGACGACACAATTAACAAACTTCAACACGTGGGGGATATTAAAATATAACAATCTTTTTAATATACACGCAGACAAACATCTTCAACGTGTCAGCTATATTATCAGCAGATAATACATAACTATAAATGTCTTTCTTCCTTTTCTTCTTTTCTTTAGTCTTTCTTTAAAGAGAGAGAGAGAGAGAGAGAGAGAGAGAGAGAGAGAGTATGTAATTGGGTATAGGGAGAAACAGTCTTAATGTTTACTTATCTTTTGGACAGGTTCTTTCGGAGAGTATTTTCTCTTTTACGGGTTAACGAAATTTTATGTATTCATAAGGCTCTGGCTTGAAGGCTTGGGTTCTTCTCCTTGTCCAAGATTCTTTCCACTTTCTTTACCCGGAGTTTGGTGCGAGATTCGCCCCCATCTGTTCACGATGACCTCTGTTCCAAAACTGGTTTTCTTTTATTCTATTTCCACCGATGGAAAGAAGATGCCACTTCCGTTTTAGGGTTCTAGCCAATCATTTGGCTTCTATCTTCTTCCTTCCCCTGTCAGGCGATTCTTTGGGTCTACTATCTCTTTGACCCGGTCCCAGAATGCAAACATCTGTTGGCTTTCACTCTGACCCACATTCTTTACTTTCTCCGACAGGCCGTGAGGAATTGACCTATATCACTATCCTCTTTTTAGCGGTCAGTAGAAATACCTTATTTCTCTTCTCTCAGTGTGAGACCACGTGACATCCCCCCTTAAATGAAGAAAGGGATAAAAGAAATAACATAAAAAAAGGGTAATTCATTTCACTGTCCTCTTTCCTTTGCTTCTTCTTTTTTTTCGCTTTACTTTTCTTTTATTCACCTTTCTTCTTCACGCTTCGACGAATTCTTTCCTTTTCCTTTTTTCGTCCTTCTTAATTTTCACCATCGAGGAAGATAATCTCCTTTCTTTATGTTTTTTTCTCTCTCACTCTTTTTTTTTCTTTAATCTTGTCTTCCTTTCCTTCTTTTTTTTTCTGGCGTTTTGACCGTCTCACGTTTCAACCTTGGGGAAGGTAAATTCTTCTCACCCTTTTTTTTTCGTCATGTTTTGACGACTTTATGGTCTTTCTAAAATGTCCAACTTTGAGGAGAAAAATCCCTTTTTCTTTTCTCTCTTTTCTCCTCTTCGTCACTTGTTGACGAACCTCTTTCTCGTCCCTCTCATA
This sequence comes from Sepioteuthis lessoniana, assembly GCA_963585895.1. Taxonomy (NCBI): domain Eukaryota; kingdom Metazoa; phylum Mollusca; class Cephalopoda; order Myopsida; family Loliginidae; genus Sepioteuthis; species Sepioteuthis lessoniana. Next base: position 2,021 of record CAUZXS010003128.1, read on the forward strand.
TTTCAACATTGGGGAAGAGAATTCCTTTTTCTCGGTTTCCCTCGTTCTTTCTTTCCCTCAACATTGTGGAAGAACATTCAGCTACTACATTTTCATAGGACGTCAGAGAAATTAGCTTGGGTTCTTTTTTATTAACTTCTCTAAGTCCTCTCGATCTGATACAGACAAATGGCTCAATTTTTCCTCGAACTTTTTCGGCATTTCCGAGTTTCTAAGCTTGCGAGGCGGGCCTTCTCGACGGACATCTTTTCAATCTGTTTGCATGACACACCAGTGTCTTCCTCCTTCCCTTGTGGGTAACGATTCTATATGTCCTCCTGTCGATTCTCTGTGTTACTCCATAGGGACCTATATATCGTCCACCACAGTGTGGGCCTTTATTTAGGGATAGTAAATAAATTTTTGGCGCTCATTTTCGCCATCTTATTCGGTTGGCACTTTTTACTTTTAACTTCATTTCCCAGTATAAGGGAGATTCCTTTCAGAGGTAGCTTATCTACCACACTAACTTGAATTGGTCCATTTTCCCACTGGGACTTTAGGGTTATTTTACATAGCGGTATTTTCACCCTCTTTCCGCCAATACCCTTTATCATCACAGTCTTACGTGCTGTTTCTATTACCCCTTTGGGTCATTTTTTTCGTCGTTACAGCTCCTTGTGGTTTTCCAGATTGGGTTCGGTTACTTTCCGGACCTTTCCCCAGCTGACACTTTATGGCTATGAGTCCAGCCTTTCCACATTTATAGCAGACCATCGTTCTGCTGCTACTTTGGAAGGTTCTTCTACTCTCTTCCTTAGGTTTTTCTTCTGGGCTGAACTCTGCTTTAAATTTCATTCTACTTCCTTGGCTTCCCATGAAGATTCTTTCCTTTGTTTTTCGGTGAGTGAGGGTGTATTCGTCTGCTAGTGCGGCCATTTCATAATTCACGTCAGTTTTCCTTTCACTAAGGTGAACCCTGACTTCTTCTGGCTCACAGTTTAAAAATTCTTCAGCTAATATTAGCTGCCGGAGTTTTTCAGCTTCTCCACCTATCCTCTTAGAGTAGCACCATTTATCCAGCGCATTCTCCTTTTCTCGCAGAAATTTCACATAAGACTGGTTCTCTTTCTTTCTCTGCGTTTTGAACCTCTGTCTATAAGCTTCTGGAACCAACTAAAAGCTTTTTAGAACCGCTGCTTTCACCAAATCATAGTCGGCGCAATGTTCTGTTGGCAGAGTTGCATATGCTCTCTGAGATGCTGCAATGCTAGTGTAGTCTGGGAGCTATGGCTTTGTCGCGCCAAAGCTGTGCACTGTCGAGCGAACAGGCCAGGAACGGACGAGCGGAATCGAGCAATGGTTAAGACCGGCTGGTCTTAGTGAGTCCTCTTCGTGTTTGCCTCCTGGCCGTCTATTTCAACTGGTCATTAATAACCAGTTAGAGATGCTCCGACCCGCAGAAGGTGACCTCTCATAGCCCTTAAAACGGACCATAAAAAAAAAGAAAGTTGAATCTACCACTAGAAGTGGCGGTGAGGTTGGTGCAACCACGATAACATAGGACCCGAGCCTCGTGGGGCTGAGTGGCCCCTGAGAGCGTCCGCATAGACCTCTGAATTTTCGCCGCCTGAAGCCTTTTTATATGTAAGAAAGGGAACTCCACTTCTGTCGCGCCACGTGAATGGAAAGTTCTTCTATAAAAAATGGACGCAGAAAATAAGTACTTCTATAGTCCGGTATAGGCTAGCGAAGAGTATTACTTCCATTTTTATAGAATTATTTCTGGCAGAAATGTTGATAAATATTAATTTATCCCTTTCTTAGCTATAACGGCCGGTTAGAGTCGAAAAAGGGCTTCATCATTTCCGGTCGTACCTGGATGTTATTTTTCTAGGGCAAAGGTGTAATCCGATATGTTTACGTTCGCAGTTATATCAACGGGTAATTTGGACTGTTTTGACAATATTCCTTTCACGGTCTCCCAGGGCAGATATAGAATTGTCATATGACTACAAGAAATAAATATTATTATTATTAATATTAATCCCAGATGATGAGCTGTGCGGTAGCTAAGGCTTTTTCGCACCAAAGCTGTGAGAGCGGATCGAGACGATAGCTAAGGCTTTTCGCGCCAAAGCTGTGCGGTAGCTAAGGCTTTTTCGCGCCAAACCTGTGAGAGCGAGCAGGCCAGGGGGCCGCGGCTAAGATTGGCGTTGTCTTAGCGCTGCGCAGGTATCGAAGTGGGAGCTAAAGGCTAACCCGTGCCTTTAGCGCTGCGCAGCCGAACGGACGAGCGGAACCAAGCGATGGTTAAGACCGGCTGGTCTTAGTGAGTCCTCTTCGTGTTTGCCTCCAGGCCGTCTATTTCAACTGGTCATTAATAATCAGTTAGAGATGCTCCGACCCGCAGAAGTAGACCTCTCATAGCCCTTAAAAAGGACCGTAAGAAAAGGGTGTTGAATCCACCACTAGAAGTGGCGGTGAGGCGAATGCGACCACGAATAACGTAGGATTCATTTCCTCGTATGAGCTCCGCAAAGAACGTGCCGATATTTATCCTACGCCCCACCAGCGTACGAATGTGGTACAAGGTGGGTCCTGTCGCAGGGCCGAAGCCCAACGCGACAGGCAGTTCCAAAAATGCCTCGAACCCCGTCGGTATTCCCCTTTTCGGGGCACCTCAGGCGCCGGGCGATAAACCCAACCCCTCTGAAGAGGTTTAAAGCCTGGGGGGACAGCCACCTGGGGCGAGAGGTGATGTATCCAGTAGTGGAACACACCCGAACGAACTGTGTGGCACGCAACCACAGCCGGTCGAGAGCGCCCCACCACAGGACAAAAAGCAACGCCGCAAAGGACGTACCAACGAGCATTGAAAAAGGGCTTGTTGATATTACGAAGGTGTTATGACACACAGGCCTAGCCGCGTGAATAGGAAATTCTTTTATAAAAAATGGGTGTAGCGATTAAGTACTTTTTTAACCTGCTATAAGCTGGCGACGACTATTAATTCCATTTTCATCAAGTTATTTTTGGCCGAAGTGTTTTGTAAATATTGTGAATTTTAATTTATCCTTTTTTTTTTTTTTAGCTGTAACAGAATGTCAAGGTCATAAAAAAGGGCTTAGTCAGTTCCGGCCGTACCCGGATATAATTGTCCTAAGGCGAGCGTGTAATCTGATCTGTTTACGTTTATCGGCAGGTCGCGGCAAGGCCCTCTTCCTAGATAATTGATCGTCCATCAATTTGAAGTAATAATCAGTCCGTAGGTTGCTAGAGAAAGTGACCTTCCTTCCAGATCGGGTTTGCTGACGTGATGGCGTTGGAGTACTTTTGGAAGAAGGTGTCGTTGATTCCGTGGGGTGTTGATTTTCCAAAAACGCTGGTTTAGTCCTATCGATTGAAACAGTATCAGTCGTATCACCGCGCCTAATCGTGATGTGTTTGTTGGAGTGTCGTATCATTTTAAATGGACCTTGGTAGGCTGGTGTAAGCGGTTTTCTTACGGAGTCGTTTCGTACGAAAACGTACTTACAGTTTCGGAGATGTTGTGGTATGAATGTGCATGTCTGTTGCTGTCGAGGAGAGGTATATTTTAAACGTACCATTTTGTGGCGGAGCTCCTGGATGAACGGGGTTGATGGCTTTGAAGCTGTGTCGAGGAAGTCGTTGAAATATTCTCCCGGAAGTGAGAGCGGTGTGTCGAAGACAAGTTCGACAGGCGAACATCCAATGTCTTCCTTGACAGTGTTTCTCCATGCGAGGAGGATCAGAGGCAATTCATCCACCCAGTTTGTTGAGTCAGTTCTAGCGGCCAAAGAGGTTTTTACAGATCTGTGGAACCTCTCAACAAGGCCGTTAGCTTGTGGATGGTAAGCAGTCGTCTTTATATGTTTGATGCCAAGTAGGTTCGAAAATTCCTGAAAGAGGGATGATTGGAACTGTGCCCCTCTATCGGTCGTGATGACTTAAGGTGTAGCAAACATACTTATCCATTCTTTAAGTATGGTCTTGGCAACAATGCTTGCTGAGATGTCCTTGATAGGCACAGCGGTGAGCCATCATGAGAAGCGGTCCACCACCGTCAATGAGTTTGACGGTCGCACGTTTACTCAGGTGTGACAATCCGTGTAAGTGTCGAAATACTTGTTTTCGTAAGGCAGGCGATTCTTTGGGACTACTATCTCTTTGACCCGGTCACAGAATGCAAACATCTGCTGGCTTTCACTCTGACCCACATTCTTTACTTTCTCCGACAGGCCGTGAGGAATTGACCTATATCACTATCCTCTTTTTAGCGGTCAGTAGAAATACCTTATTTCTCTTTTCTCAGTGGGAGACCACGTGACAGTATATACACATATACATATATATATATACATTCATATATATACATATATACATATACATATACGTTTATACATATATATACATATATATGTATACATATATATAGATATCTATATACACATATATATATTTATACATATATATATATATATATATATAGGTATTATTCGGTCCAGTTAAACCAGAGTTGGGAGTAATTCCTTCAGGACAAGAAAACCATTCAGGAGCTGAACATTTAAATTTTCCCCGTAGAGAGCTCAATGTAAGGGATCTGAAGAAGTCCTGTTATATTTTTCTTCGTGTTTTTGGTTCACACCAGAAACGAAAACAGGATGGAAATAAAATTATAATCCTAAAATAACCGGTCTTTGGTTTTTTCTTTAAAGATACATATATATATATACATATATATATATATATATATATGTATACATACATATATATACATACATACATATATACATATATATATACATATACATATATATACATATTTATACATATACATGTACATATATATATACACATATATATCTACATATACATATATATATATATATATATACACATATACACTTAAGTTGTTAATTGAATTGATTCCAGGATAGGCAGCCTTATTTAAGAAATAGTTATCGTGTGTTTTCAAGAAACAACTGAATACAAGTCTGATTTTAGCTGTCACCAGTTTAATATTTTTGATGACCAGCCTATGAGGAATTCAAATAAACTTTCCAAATTCTTCAGGTTGTATCTTCAATCTCTCAATGATTCCATCCTTTTCCTGTTGGAAAATACCTCATTGTACACTTCATCAAGTTTATTTTTTTTATCAAGGATGTCATGGTTCTATCAAGAACTATGTGGTACATTCAATAAGTTTCCAGACTTTTTTGTACAGGCATTTAAAATTGTCACAGACTCTTGAAAATTCAGTATGTTATTGCTATAACATTTTATGAGATGACTGACCAATTTTTATGATTTCAGCTTCAAATGAACAGCTACAGCAGCAATTACTAAAGCTTGATTGTCACAGCTGGTGAATTTCAAAAATGCAATCTGGATGTGAGGACACTTTAGAAGAATGATATGCAATAAAATTCTGTTTTAAACTTGGAAATAATGCCACAGAAACGTATGGAATGCTTCAGACTGCTTTTGGAGCATCTTGCATGAATTGAGCATCAGTTTTTGAGTGGCATAATGGATTCAAGGAAGGCAGAGAGTCTGTGAGGGATGATGAGAGGTGTGGGAGGAGTACGGAAGTTGATTTGGCCAAACGGTTAGGGTTAGGGTTACTATGTTGAGGTTTTAAGGGAGTTCAGGAAGAGAATCCGTTGGAAGAGACCAGCACTCTTCAAATTGGGTCAGTGGCATTTCCACCAGGACAATGCACCAGTCCATAACTCCATCGTTGTCATAGACTATTTGACCAAGATGGGCATCAAGACAGTCCCTTGCCCTCCCTATAGTCCAGACCTTGCTCCCTTTTTCTCTAAGATCAGAAGCTATCATTATGAGACAATTGAGGAGATAAAAGAGGCTGTGACGAAGGTCATTGACACGCTCACACAAGAGGACTTCTATGGGGTCTTCCAGAAGTTGTGGGAACAGTACAACTGCATTGCAGCTGGAGGGGATTACTTTGAAGGGGACTAGAGTTTCATGTGTGTACTATCAATAAAAGTGCCTATACGGAAAAAGTCTGGAAACTTATTTAATGATCCTCATATGTGCCACATGAAAATTTGATGTTACTCTGTTTACTCTGTTTTTAATCCAAGGAACATCTACATAGTAGTGACCATCTTTGAACTCTATGGAGTTCTCAAATTCTTTTTTTTTTTTTTTTGCAACCACTAATATCCCATTCAGAGCTATCTGCCACTGCTGCATCAATAGCAAAAATGTTTTGAAGATTAGTATTCATTTGTGACGTGTTAAAGACATCTTCGCTGTCAGGCAGTTCATCCCTAACATCCAATTCTCTGACGTAATTCTCAGAACAATGTGCATGTTCAGAGGGCTCTCTATAGTAATTTAGCAGAGTATTTGGAGGTGGTCTTTCGGCGATGGATTTTTGGTTGTTGAATAAAAACTCCTGTTGATGTTTTGCCCCTCATACAATCTATAATTTTTAAGTTCAATTAAGTCTACACCAATCAAACCTGATATTCTTATTTTATTGTTATGTCTACTAAATGTAAATGCAAATTTTGAATTATGTTGCTTTAGATTCTTTTTGATAGATCTTAAATGTGGGAATTGTTAGGGAATATTGAATTCTTTATCAACAAGGGCAAGGCAGGTTGTTTCCTTTCTATCACTGAAACTGATTTTTAATTCCAATAATTGGAAGTTTTTAGTGAAACAGCTAGAATAGATGTTCAATGATAATCTTACCTCCTTTATTTGTCCTTTGCTTGGTTTCAAATAGTAGGTAATGTTGCAAGAGAAGTAAGATCATTGACTCCCTATGTCAATTAAGCAATTTAAAGCTATTCTTCTAGCCCTATTGGAGAATATAATTTGTACCACAGGCAACATGTATGTTTTATCATTATTCTGACGGATTCCCAAACGAGTACAAAGTGAAGTGGTTTTAGGTTTGTCACAGTGCTGAAATGTGACATTTAGAATTACACATTAAACAGGCCAAGCGTAACCCATTCTTTCTTCCTGGGCCATCCTCATTTTTATGTTTCCTACTGGTGCATTTACTGCTTAAATTTAATTTCTCACATCGTTTTTTCCTTTCCCCAAAGGAAGAATATTTTTTGCAGGAGCTCAATTTATGTGAATTCATATCACATAAGACACAATATGGCTTCTGAAAATAAGTTGTGAAATTTGTAATTCTGGTTTCTCAGTATCTTCTTTATCTTTTTATGAGTTCTTGTTTTTATTATCTCTTCTATTAAAGAATTGCTCAGTCTTTTCTCGAGGAAATCTTGACAGTAATAGTGTTCTGATTGCTTTAGAAAATGTCATTCAAAGTGGGGTTATTTCCTCCCGTTTTATGTATGATCCCCCTTTTAAGTTGAGAAGGCAATTTCTTGAAAATTAGATGGCTCATCAATCTATTTCCCACTCTCGGTTCTTCAAATTAATCAAGGTCATATGATCCTTTGAATTCTGCAAGGTCAGCTCTAATTTCGGCTAAAAATTGACTTATGTTGAAGTATTCAGGATCATATTTGGGTTTATATGAGAGAATCTGCCTGAATATTGCATTTATAATAAGATTCTTGTTCAAGAATTCTCTTTTGAGAAGATCTATAGTTACGATATAATTACAGCTTTCCAATGTCAAATGTGATATTAGGTCGGAAAAGTAGCTTTTTAATAATGTTAACTTGACTTCATTCGACTCCAAATCCCTTACACAGTTTTGGAATTGTAATAGAAAGTTTTTAAATTCAAACTTCGATGGTTTCACCACGTTAAATTTGACAAATTCTAACTTAGGTAACATTAATAATGTTTGTTCCTTTGATAAACACGTCTGCTATAACATTTTCGTTTGTGGAAAGGGTTTGGTTCAGAACTGATAATCTTTTTGTAATTTGTAGGAGGAGATATTGTGTTTTGATATTTATCTTCCATTTTGTAGTGGTATATTTAAATTGTTTTTATATGTGGTTGCGTGTTCTCACAAGTCATTTATAGCGATGGGGATAACATTATCATTATTATTATTATTATTGGGGTTTTGGTTTAAGGTTTAAGTTGGTTTTGTTGGTATTACTTTGGCTGCGTTGGTATTTCGTTGGTATTTTGTTGGTTGTTATCTCCTCGCTAAATGTTGATGGAAAATAAAGGTAGTGGAGAAGAACGAAGACGTCGTTAGTTTTGTATAAAGATTTTAATGGCAGCATGAAGTAAAGGAGTTTACACTGGTATGCTCTCCTCATAGTGTATGCTGCTGCTACTGCTATTCAGGAGCAGACGAATAGACGTCCGTTCCCATTGGGGATTTCTGATGGAGAGAGAGAGAGATTCGCGGGCTTTCTTCAATTTTTGGTGCTGCTAGGAAATATGGTTCGGGTTGAATAGGATAAGTCATCCTGATTGGGTGAAAATGTTCGGCGACTCTAACGGTCAAATTAAATTACGCGCCAAACAAAAAATACAAATTTCTTTCTGCTACAAATTCCTTGACGAAACTTAATGCTTTCATACCTCTGTTAGTCAAAAAACCACATTCTTCAATATTTAATAAGGCCTTTATACAAATTTCCCTTATCTTCTCATTAATTTCTTCAATCCTTGAAAATTGTTCTTTTTTAATTCCTTTTCTTCAGGAATCTAATTGGCATTTAAATCATCGGCCTCCTCCAACATTTTGATCTCTGTCATATCTTTTTCGATTCTGGACTCATAAAGAAGTTTTACCCCTTTTAAATTTTCATACTTGACAGCCATGTCGAATATATATATATATTTTAATAGAATACATGGTTGTACTTTTAAAATTCAATTTGACAAGAGAGAATTTTTTTTTCTTTTTCAAATTTGCTGACGAGGATAATTTTTACCCAGTAAGGTTATTTTCTTTCTTTTGAACAGAAGAGGTGGTTTTTCTTCCAAAATTTAAATTTGACATGAGAGATTTTTTTCTTTTTCAAACGTGGAGAATTTTCAAATATATAATTTTTAAACCGGTAAGGTTATGTTTTTTTTTTACTAGTACACGTGGTTGTACTTTTAATATTCAATTTGACAAGAGAATAGATTTTTAAACCAGCAGACGTGAAAAATTCCCAATATATTATTTTCAAACTGTTATGGTTATTTTTTTAATAGAACACGTAGTTTTACTTTTAATATTCAATTTGACATGGGAATAATTTTCTTTTTTACAATAATCAGTTAACCTGCTATTATAATTGTTAATAAAAGAATTGATTTATCATATACTAATGTAAGGAACATGCATGAGGACAGCATTGCATGCTTTTCTGAGTTTTGGGTGAATATAAGAAAATTACAAGTTATCCTCAAGATGACTGTGAGTAGAGAGAGAAGGCAGGATGGAAGGCACTTGGGAATGGAGAGAGGCAGAGGCAACTAGGGTCTCCACGAGGTGCTACATGGCTAAAGACAGCCTGGTAACAAAGAGTGTTAGCAGACCACCAAACTGTACAAACAGAACCCAGAAAACAATTCTGAGCCCTAAAAACAAAACGTCCACAGCCCTCTCAAAACAGTTATAAAGATAACCAGAAAATATACAGAAGGTAACAGGACATTTACCAACCCTAGATAAGTGTATTATAATTTTAACTTTGTTTTCTTAAAGATTATTGACCGCTAAAGGAATATGCTTTAGCAACTCTTTCACACTTCTTATACAAATATATCTAAACATCTTCCTGCATTGCTTATTCTTTCTTATGGCCCATATGGGGATGTCGTTAAAATTTCCCATAGATATACATTTCTTTAGTTTTAGATAAATCAACTAAGAACATATAGATATGAATATTCTTGAAAAAAACGGATCAAAATTTCACTTATTCACACTCTTATATTTTTAGACCAATCAGTGAAGGATACATAGAATAGAATATTCTAGAAAAGGTGGATTAAAAACTAACTTGTAGAAAGATTTGTCACAGAAATAAAAACAATTAGGTTCCAAAATAAATAATTTCTGTGAATCTGATTGGTTAAGACAGGTCACAGGCTGTGTCTTTGCCATTTGAACTTTATTTGACTTGTAATAAACTTAAAATATTTTACTTTGATCCACTTTTATTTTACTAAAAAGTATAAATAGCGAAGTTTTTTAGTTCAAAGTAGAGACTGACAGACTAGCAGACAAGCACAGCACAGCACAGAATAACAGATTGACGCCAGATGACCTGCTAATACACACAATGGTTACGAGAATTGACAGAAAGATTCATACATACCGGGACACATATATACACACACATACACACATATATAAGTACAAGTCTATCTTCTCTCTTTAGTTCGGACTTCTATGAACATGCTCACATTCAATTTGACTGTCAATATTCGTGTTTTACACACATGCACACCTTTTGTATGATCATTTCCTCGCAATTGTCAAGTTGATATAAAATATAAGATTGTTTGTTTTTTTAATGTTCTTGTTTTTATCAAATTTCTCTAGTCTATGTTGTTTGTACAAATTGTGTTGTATTATTGTGGAACCAACACCTGAAGTTTTACTTTTCACAGAACCTCAGGAAATACTATTCCTCCACAAATGGTGACCTCTGAAGTTTGAAAGAACATTGTTTAAAAAATCCCATTTAAAAAACAACATATAAAACAATTTTACAACAAGTAGACATAGAAAATAGAAAAAAACAACAACACTGAACCCACAACAGCAATGATATCAGCAAGCATTCCCAACAACAACTCAACTAACATACCAGTATGATTTTCCCAGCTAAATCCACTATTCGATTCTAAGAAAGGTGCATCGCAAACCTCAAACCTGATGTGGTGGCAGAGGTGGTTGACATATTAGACCAAATGCTGGAAGACAAACCATATGACACACTGAGAAATACCATTATAAGTCATATGAGTACATCGGAAGCATGACCTGTTCAATAATTTGACCCTGGGACATATGAAACCTTTGCAACTCTTAAGAAAAATAAACTCTCTATTAAGAAACAGCACCATGTCCAAAACAGTGTTAAAAAAAACTATGGACAGACAAACTCCACACACATACAATGCAGATACTCACATCACTCCCCAATGATTTAGAGTTAGAGAGAGTATCGGAAATAGTGGACAAGATACATAATAATAACCAAGACCAATTTTTTTACGCTACATCATACACCCCAACAAACACTGCAACACTAATAAAAACAGCAACACCAACAAACACATCTCAAACAATCATGTCAGACAGGTTAACTGAGTTGTCGCAGGGCTTGGCAAATCTATCCATGCAAGTTTGGTGAACTTTCACACATCCCAACGTTCTCGTCCGTATATTTCACGTATTCGTATTTGGCTATGTTACATTGATGTAACATAGCCAAATACGAATACGTGAAATATACAACTATACAAATATACAGATATGTAAAATGCTCATATGCATAGGAATCCCGAAATACGCGAAACACTGACGACTTTCTTTAGTTCAGGTACGAAACGTTTATTGACTTCTTGAGTTTAGTCTTTCAACACGAGGAGAGAGAGACAATTTTTACTATGCTGACTGTTCCATCTGACCCAAGAAACGCCCAGGCTAAAAAATCAACTCGCTTCGTCCAGCGTCAGATCTCAACAAACCGCTTTTTTAAAAAATCACCAACATTCCCAACACCTCGCTTCCAGGCATGACTTCATCCACACCCCAGTCCCATTTTCTATCAGGAGTTTTTATTATGACATCTGTGATTGTCACATCCTCTGCGCACGAACGTGAACACCTGCACTCAATGTGTGCACGTGCACTAAGCCGAATAGTTCTAAGCCTAACTAAACCGAATGATAAGATATAACCAACGAAAAATGATAATATAAAAAAAATCATCCGCAATTATATAACATACCTTTCCTCCCCACAAAATAAAATCATTTGTTATAGAAGATAACAAATTATTTTTCTCAAACAAATGCACCGCTCTTCCTCGTGTCGAATTAATTAACAAAATAACATTAAAACAATTGCAACAATCAAATATAGAAAACAAGACAATAAAACATGCAACAGTCGGAAAACTCAAAGTCAGTAAAAACCAAAAAGTGTTCGTATCGTCCTTCATTTTCTTTTTTTTTTTTTTTCAAAAAGATTTTCTGGTTCTTCTTTGCTCTTTTTATTTCAATTTTTTTTTTTTCAATATTCACTGGTTTGGCATGTATCTTTTTTTTTCAGTCTTTAATTTTTTTCCTTTTCCAGATCAATTGCTCATTATCTGTCTTTTTTTCTTTAAGCGTCCTTTACAACTAAGCATAGCTCATAATCAAACCAAGATAAATGTTTCCCGTTTTCTTTAACCGTTAAACGGTCTATTTCTCGTCTTTTCAACAACTTACAAGTACCCTTCTTTTTTTTTCTTGCTTTAAACCACCTAAACTTTTATCCATTCAGCCAACAATATTTCCCCCTCAAGAACAATTCAAAACCGAGTCCACGAATTTTCCGGTACATACGATATCATCAAAATTTTGCACATATACTTAATCATCTCCCACCCCCTGTTTCAGAATATCCTCTATATTTGCCTCTTAGTTGCTCTGCCCCAATGGCGAGATCGAGCGAGACAATTCCTGTTGATATTGGACCAGAAAAGGGTCTGAGACAATCATCCGTGCCCCGAATGTATTCCGCATCAACAAACCTCCACAAAACCAGTACCCAAAATATCGATCCCATTCTAGGGAGACTCCACAAAACACTTCCAATTTCCACAACTTTTACAAACATCGAAACCCGTCACACAGCCTTAACTACAGATATGCATATTGTTCGGACAACATCATTGATGTCCCGAAATCCCAGATCTCGGATTAAAATCCTAATTTCCAATTACTACTTGCTAGGACAGCATTGACAGGTTACTACAAAATTTCATTCATAAAAATTTTGTTTACTATACCCGTCAATCATTTTAAACAAGGACAGTAATCTGTTCAACGGGGCCATCTTTCTTTCTTTTCTTTTCACAGAAACCTGCTTGTATGTTTCCCTCTTACTCTCTCTCCCTCACTACGATTCAAAATTACATATAGCAGTAATTGTCATTTTTCTATGCTTAGGGCTCAATCTTTTTTTTTTTTAATTATTTCCAATTTTATCTTTTAGAAAGATCAAATAACATTAGCCTATAAGCCAACAATACTTATTTTAATTCCCACTTGCCATTAATACTCATTTTTTTTTCATTATTATAATAAATTTAAATTTTATATGACAGAGAAAATTATTCGAATGAGCAAGTACCTACAGTTTCCTTTCTTTTTTTTTTTTTTTTCTTCTTGATTTCTTTGGTTCTAAATTCTTTTTTCTCCTTCGTCTAGGGTCTTGTGTCGATTTTTTTTTTAATTCTTTCTGAGGCTTGTGTCTGCTCCTTTTCTTTTTCCTTTTTTTTCTTTTAACTTGTTGCTTGTCTTTGGAGTTGAGTTTTTTTTCTTTCCGTTCTTTCTTTCGTTCTCGAGGCCTTGTGTCGACATTTTTTTTATTTTTTTTCCTGCTCTTGGGGTGCCGCATTTTTTTTCTCTCGTCCTTGGGGCTGAGTTCTTTTTCTTTCCGTTGTTTCTTTCGTTCTGGGGCCTTGTGTCGACATTTTTTTTTCTTTTTCCTGCTCTTGTCGCATTTTTCTTGTCTTTGGAGTTTAATTTTTCTTTCTTTTAAATGTTCATCTTGCATTTTCTCTCTCTCCTTCTCTCATCTGGACTAGTCGTCTAAAATTGATTCCTATGATCCTTGGCCGCTTCCTTGATCGCGTAGACCCAGATTCGAAACCATGCCATGATGGCATGCACTAGCCCCAGGCACCAAATAAAATATGTAGCATGGCCAAAATACGAATACGTAAAATATACGGATATGTAAAACATTCATATGCATAGGAATCCCGCAACACTGACGACTTTCTTTAGTTCAGGTACGAAACGTTTATTGACTTCTTGAGTTTAGACTTTCGACACGAGGAGAGAGAGCAACAATTTTTACTATGCTGACTGTTCCATCTGACCCCATAGCGCGCGGCGCATCCCGTGGTCTCCAACTGGCCTCATCCAGAGACAGATCTCAACTAGCCTCGCCCAGGCTCAAAAATCAACTAGCCTCGTCCAGCGTCAAACCTCAACTCGCTTCGTCCAGCGTCAGATCTCAACTAACCGCTTTTTAAAAATCACCAAAATTCCAAGCCCCTCGCTTCCGGGCATGACTTCATCCACACCCCAGTTTCATTTTCTATCTGGGGTTTTTATTATGACATCTGTGAATGTCACATCTTCCGCGCGCAAGCGTGAACACCTGCACTCAATGTGCGCACCTGCACGTGCACTAAGCCGAATAGTTCTAAGCCTAACTAAACCGAATAAGATATAACCAACGAAAAATGATAATATAAAAAAATCATTCCGCAATTATGTAACATCAATCCTCCTTACAACGCAGCTAAAGTCAAAATAGGTCAAACTCATTCTCCAGAAAGCGATGTATTTACGATACCTGTTGGTATCATTTTAAATTTGAACAGGAGGCAAGGAAGTGCATAAAACTATGCAACTTCAAATCAAAGACCTTCAACACTTATACAATACTAGATAAACGATCACACCAGCAGCAAGTAAAGACGACATTAGCTGCTGCCTTAAAACAAGGAAGTCGTCTATTTTACATCCAGGACAAAAATACCGGATAATTATTCCTAGTCGACACTGGCGTGCACATTAGCGTCATTCCATCAGTTCCCAAGCGAAACAAATGATTATCCTCATATACACTACAGGCTGCAAAATGGATAAAAAATCGAGACATACGGAGAGATATCATTAATGCTTGATTTGAGTTAATGAAGATCTTTCACACAGGCCCAAGTAAAAATACCAAGTCTTAGAGGTGATTTATTATCCCATTTTAACATTGCAGTGGATATGGCTACGCACTCTTTCATCGATAGTAACACAGAGATAATGGCAAAGGGAATCAGCTCACTCTACATGTCAACAGGAATTTGTTCAATGATACCAGCTGTTAATGGACTACAAGAGTTGATAAAAAAATTTCCAACTCTTACTACTCCTTTTAAGCATACAGATGAAGTTCGTCACATTGCTAAACACTATATTACAACCACTGGACCACCCACATATGCATCACCACGTAGACTGCGTCTAGAAAAATACAAGATAACAAAAGACGAATTTCAACATGTTAAAATTAGGCATCATATGTCCTTCAAACAGCCCATACTTCTCACCACTACATATGGTTCAGAAACCAGATACAGGCACATGGCAACCTTGTGGGGATTTCAGTAACCCCAACGTGAACAGTTCCTGATCCCACATTTACACAATTTCACCATAAATTTACAAGGAACCACAATTTTCATAAAACTGGATTTGGTTAAATCATACTACTAAGTTCCAGTAGCCGAGGAAGATGTAAAGAAAACTGCAATCATCACTATACCTTTTGGACTTATGCCACCCAAACTTTCAAGAGACTGTTTGATGAGGTATTGAGTGGATTACTATTTGCTTTTCCTTATATCGATGAGGTCCTTATTGTGATATCAAAGAACCCCAGGATCACATGCAACAAGTTTTTGAAAGACTAGCACATTTTGGCTTAAAAATCAACATGAACCAAATGTGATTTTGCTGTTTCAAAACTGAATTTCTTATGTCATGTGATCAACGAACATGGAATCATACTTTTCCCATAGAAAGTAGCAGCAATACAAAATGTCCAACAACCAACATCACTGCAACAACTTTGGAGATTTCTCGGTGTGATAAATTACTACCGTAGATTTATTCCAGGTTGTTCAAGAATTTTAACTCCACTCACGAACATGTTTCAACAACAGAAACATAAAAATGCAAAAATACTGATTGAAGGAGATGCTTCAACAGTTTTTCACAATACAAAAAAAAGGCATTAGCAGATTTTACCAAACTCTCCTAATTCAGTGACGATGGCACTGCTACACCCTCATTAACAACAGACGTTTCAGGAGATTTGATTGGGGCGGTCCAACAACAGACACAAAACGGCTTTGAGAAAGCAATATCTTTTTTCTCAGTGAAACTGAACATCGCACAACGAAAATATAGCACCTTGTCAAGGGAGTTACTTACAATCTACTTGTCAATAAGGCATTTCTGTCACCTGCTTGAATGACGAAATTTCATTGTTATCACAGATCATAAACCCCTCACTTACACCTTACACATAAATACTGAGAAATATACGCCCAGAGATAACTAGTTACTCAAGACCATATATACCACCTTCACTGAGAAAAAGGTTATTTACACATTTCCACAGCCTTTCACGCCCTGGATGCCGAGCAACCACTAAGTTGATTAGCAATCATTTTGTCTGCCACAATATGCATATTGACATAAAAAATAAAAATAAAAACTAGACTCAAACCTGTTTGAATTGTCAGAAAAGCAAAACAGACACACTGTTGTATCGTAAAGATACACATCTAAATAGAGCTAATTATTTATTAACTGAAGTGGGACAGTTCGACTAGTATTATAAGTCTCGCAGTCCGAAGTTGGTCTTACTACTGACTGATATCCTTCCAGAGCTGTCTCTATCTCTGCTTCTTTTATACTTCCGCGATACCGGAAGTCATGTGGTACGAGCCACTATACAACATTCCCCCCGCCCAAATTTTTAATATGTCTGTGGACATGAAAGTGAGACTAACGGTAGCTCTCGACAAAAGAGGGTTCGTTTGTGTCTGGCGTGCAGGGCAGTAATCTGATCCGAAGGAAGAAACACCGCCATTACGGTGAGTCGGTCTGTATGTGAAAGAAAAGAAAAATACTCATCGCTGTTTCAATAATCCACCTTCAGCCCATTCTAAAGGAAAAAAAGAGAGGGGGCCCCCGAGTGGGATTTTTATAGGTTGAGTAAATGGATTATGGGTAGAGTGGCGTGAATAAAAACCGACCAATTCCTCCGGTGAGGACTCGTTTTTGTTTTGCGTCAGTTTCTCGGTGAGAAGGAGAGAAAAGGAGAAACAGGAAAAAAGGTGGAAGAGGAACGAAAGGAGAAGCACAGAGAGAGAGAGAGAGAGAGAGAGAGAAAGAAAAGGAGAGTGAGGAAGAGAAGGGGGAAAGTGGAGGAGAAACGCAAAGAAGGAAGTGGTGTAGCAAGAAACCCGCAAGTACTTTAGACTGAAATCTAAAGGTCCCTGGTTCAATCCCGGGTTCAACACTCAGGGAGATCATCCACCCCAAAACTACAATGTCCATAGGACATCATATTTTTGTCTTTTGGGATTTAATTCCATGATTCTCGTCGGGGTACCTTTTCATTTGTTCGTACAATATTGTTGTATTGGTGAGGGCCTAGGTACTTCAAATATGTCATAAATGACGGATATTGGTTCTTTAACTAGTTCCTTTGTGTTTGCGGTATATCTTTTTTTTTTTTTATTTAGTTAATATGTCTGTGAATCTTCCATCTTGGTTGTTTTATTATGTACATCATATTACCAATTTTTTCAATAATGCCCTCAAACCAGATTGCTTTACCTAAATGATAATTTAGGAAATAATTTTTTTCCCCTGGACTTATTAGAGGTATTGATTTTTTTCTTATTTCCTTTTTTTTTTTTTTTACGGAATCAATTTATCGAATATTGATCGAATTTTCCTAGCAAACATTAGTTCTGCTGGGGATATGTATGTGTTAGTACAGGGGCCCGACAATATTTTTCGGACACTTTAGTATTCGACTTTCCGAGTACCATAGAGTGGCGAAATTCCTTCAATAGAATAGCATAAACATATAAAGACAATACCTGTAATAAAAATGGAAGAAAATCGATTAGGTAAGGAAAATATTTAATTTTCATCATTTTTTACAAAACACACGCGACATTATTTTTCGGACATCGTTGAAAAACTGTTAATAGTCTGTAATATCACCTTTCTTCTCAATAACTTTTATCAATCTCTCTTCATAATGATCAAACATATGCACAATAACATCTCTACGTGTTTCTATTAGTTGTTTTTTGGCTCCTAGTATTCGTTCCCATTGTTGAGCCTCTTTCGTTATTTCAGGTCCATCATAGACAAGTTGCGCAAGCATTTCCCAAACATTTTCTATTAAATTTAGATCTGGGCTTCTTGTAGGCCATTCCAAAGTAGTCATATTCACTTTAGCCATCCATTCTTTCATGAGTTTTGAAACGTGGATGCTACAATTGTCTTGCTGTAGAACGAAATCATTCCCCATCTCTCTTCTTATCCTTGGTAGGGCTTTCTCGTCCAGCAACTGTTTGTAGCTTTCGCTGTTCTGTCGTCCTTTCAGCCACTCCAACCATATATTTCCATTAGCAAAGATCATACCCCAAACCATAACTCCTCCTCCTCCCATCTGTCGTTTGTTCAGTACAACAGGCTCACCCCTTCTCGACCAAGTACACCATCCACCGGGCCCATCAAACTTGAAACGCTTCTCATCAGTAAATGTAACCTTCTTAAAGTCAACATGCTTTGTTAACCACCTTTTAGCACACTCCAGTCGTGCTCCTTTGTGTTTCTTTGTTAGTGTAATTTTTTTCTTAGCCTTTGCATGCTTCAAACCAATCCTATGCAGCGTTCTTCGTACTGTTCGGACGTTTACATCCAATTCACATTCCTCCTTCACTTTTCTTGCTGTAACTTTTTCTCCAGATGTCAAAAGCCGTGTCACAGTCCTCTTCATTCTCCTTTCAGTCCTCTTGCCAATTGATCTTTTCCGACCTCGCTTCTTTTTCCGCTAGGAGTTTGTCTTCAGCATGTATTCGACCGTTGATTTAGACAGCTTCAAATCCATGGCGATCCTTCTGATGCTGAGGCCATCTTCCTGCTTCTTCCGTGCCAAACAAACGACTTCTTTTGAATGCATTTACCTCATTAAACTTAATTGTTTTGCCAAGAAATATCCGGACTATTTATGCTGTTAGATTATCCTATGTTAACATAGTAGTAGGGGCGCCAGTGCCCCAGAACAGTGTACAAGCAGAAAATTTGCATACAGCAACATATACATGAACATAGCTCTTAATAAAATAGGATTTTTTTGTCATGTCCGAAAAACAGTGTCGCGCAAGTTTTCGCAAAAATCAGAAAAAACTAAAATTATCAAAGCCAAACTAAAAAAAATGATTACACTAGTAGTGGATTTTCACTCCTCAACTACGTACTTACAATCTCAAAAGTTTTTGGCACTAGTGACCACCTTGAAGTACTTTTTTCAAAGTGTCCGAAAAATATTGTCGGGCCCCTGTATTTGGATTAGGTGTTATTCGATAAATGGATAGAAATTCTTTTAATTCCTCATTTTCTGTTTTGATCCCATTTGCCTTTTTAATTGCTCTTTTAAATACATCGATAAATCTTTCCACCAGTCCATTTAATCTTGGATGGTAAGGTGTCGATTTTTGGTGATTTATCGAGAGCAATTTATGAAATTTTCAAATTTCTTTGATGTAAATGGTGTGCCATTGTCAGATACAATGGTTTTTGGCAATCCGAATCTTGCAAACTGATCCTGTAACACCTTTATTTTGGTTTTTGTCGAAGGCGTTTTGCATTTGAAAACTTCAGGCCATTTCGTAAAACTCTCTACTATGTCTAAAAAGTATGTTCCTTTTATCGGACTGGCATAGTCAATATGTAGACGAGACCAATGTTTGTCTGCCTTAGGCCATGAATTGAATTTTATGGGAGTTGCTTTTGTTACCGATGCACAACTTCGGCACGATTTTACCGTATTTTCAATGTCTTTATTCATACCCAGCCAGTATACATAACTTTGCATGAGAGTCTTCATTCTACTCATTCCCGGGTGCCCGGCATGGAAATCTTTCAAAATTTTCTTAGCTAAAACTGCAGTATGACCACCTGTCTCCATATTATTTGTTTTAACTTTCTGGTTCTTTTTTTTTTTTTTTTTTTTTTTGATTAATGAGCTTATCAAATTTTGTCTTAAATTTTATCTCCTCTAGCGTAACTGGTAGTTCTTTAACTGTATTGAATAAAACGTATTTTACGTCCATTTCTGACTTTAATGAAGCAATGACAGTCTCTTCAAGCGGTTCTGTATTTTTTGGTATTAATCTGGATAATCCCTCCGCACGTGTGATCTCTTTTGACGGTAAGAATTCCATTTTAAATAAATAATTTAACAGCATCGTAGCCCATCTTTGTAAACGGTTCGCAGTGTGTTGGTATTCCTTTTTTTAGAACCAAATATTGCTAACAATGGATGATGATCCATTTGCAATATAAATTTTCTACTGTGCACGTATTTATGAAATTTCTTGATCGCAAATATGATAGCTAAACCTTCCTTTTCTATCTACGAATAGTTAATTTATGCCGGTAGTAGCGTCCTCGATACGTGTTGAATCAGTTTTAATTTACCATCTTTGTGAAGTATAACTGCCCCTAAGCCAGAATTGCTTGCGTCGCTGGCAACATATATCAGTTTATTAGGGTTGTAATGTGTAATTTGACGTTAGAGCAGTTTTTAATTTCTCGAACACTTTTTTACATTCGTCCGTCCAATTCCATTTTACGTCTTTTTTTAGTAAATGATTCAACAGAGCTCTTAGTTTATGCATATTAGGTATATAGTTATTGTAGTAGTTAGCCAGCCTCCAAACTGATTATAATGCAGCAACATTAGTCGGTGCAGGCATGTATTTTATCGCATCCGCTCAGTTGAGATCAGGTGTTCTGCCTTTCTCGTCGATTACTTGACCCAGATATTTGATTTTTGATAGAAAAAAATTACATTTTTTCATGCTTAATTTAAAACTGAGTTTTTTTTAAATACTTCAGTTACATGTTTCGTATGATCTTCTCAATTTTTGCTATTTATTAGAATATCATCTAAATAAGTTGTTGCGAAGTCCAGATCTGCTAACATTGTATCCATTCTTTTTTGAAAAATAGTTGGAGCTACCTTTATTCCATATTGAAGTCTGTTAATTTTGTAAAGACCTCTATGTGTGTTAATAGATAATAATTCTGCACACTTTTCTTCCACTGGTATTTGCAGATAAGCTTCTGACAAATCTAACTTAGAAAATATGCATCTGCCATTTAAATTTGCACAAATTTCTTCTGCTCTTGGGAGGGGATTATTTATTTTTTTTAGGCAATCATTAAGTCTGGTTGAATAATCTGCACAGATTCTAATTTTATTATTTTTTTTCTTTATATATACAGTTGGAGCTGCCCATGGGCTATAGTCATTTTTCTATTACTCCCTGTTTTTCTAGTCCTTCTTTATCAACAGTTTCAACCGACGCATAGGGTACTGCTCTTTTTGTTCGAAAAACTGGTATAACATTTCTTTTACTTCAGATCTTGTCTTGGCTTTAGAACAGAATCCAAGTCCTCCAGAAAATATTTCTGGAAATTTTATTTTTATTTCTTTTTTTCAGTTTTTCTGAACTTGTCGTAGTTCCATCTATTTTATAGCAGAAAGTATTTATTGGGGCGTTAAATAGATTGAATTCTTCCATCCAATCTGTTCCAAATAAATTTTGAGCATTTCGCATAACAAATGCTTTTAATTTTCTTTCTTTTCCATTAAGGAAAACATTTATGAAGGTTTCTCCCATGAATTAAATTTTTTTCCAGTAATACCTTTTGATATTTTTTTAGTTACTTAGGGTTTGACATTTTATTTTTTTCCAAGTTTCAGCATTAATTATAGTTAAGTCAGGCCCAGTGTCAATCTGAAATTTTATTCTTTTATTGTTGAGACAAATATTTATATATTTTCTTTGTACTTTTTCTATTGTTGCTTGTTCAGTAGTGAACTGTACCCGTTTTTTATTTTTTGAATAATTTTCCCCTCCAAGTCTATAGTGTGAGAATTTATGTCCTTTGTGCCTGCAAGTAAGGAATTTTTTGTGTTTAAATGGTCAGTCTTTAAATAAATGCGATTCTCCACACCCGTAACACAGATTAATTTTGAAAAACGGTTTATTTTTCTTACTTTGAGATTTGTTCTTTATTGTATGGATCTTTGAAATATCCCATTCTTCAATTTTTACTGTGTCAGCTCTCAAATTTAAAATATGCTGGCATTCTACAGCTAAACTTTGTAAAGTTTTTATTTTATTTTTTGGTCTTGATCCAATTTGGTTTATAGCCTTGTACGCACTTCTTTTTCAGATTGTGAGGTTAATCCCTGAATGAAAATAAACATTTAAACATGTCAGGTGTAATTTCATTTAGCATAAACCTTTCACAGTACCTGTTAACTGTACTGGCAATCCTTTTTCATAAGGTTGAGACATTACCAACGAGTATTAAACAGTGAACTTCATTCCCCAAATATTTTCATTAGTATTTGGATAGTTTCTCGGAACGTCACTTCACCGGGCTGCCTCAGCAGAATAAAATTGACGTATTTTTCATGTTCTGCCGCCTCGAATTTATCTAGTAAAAGTTTGACTTTTTTCTCGTCTGGCCATTTTTCACAATCTTTTTCAAAAATTGATTCGTACCTTCTGAAATATGCCTTGAATGTCACTTCTGGTTTGTAAATAAATTCATCAACTGAATTTATAACCAACTCTTGCGAGAATATATTTAAATTTCCCGAGTCGTTTTGTTTTGTAAGACATTCGAGTAGTTTCATGAATCTTTCTTCTTGTCGTTCAGTGTTCTCATGGAGTCTTTTTAAAGCCTCTTGTTGTATTTTCTGTTGTTTTAAGAATTCCAACTTATAATTTTTAAAGTCCTCCATTATATATCCTTGAGCGTCACTGTGTGTGGTTCACTGTAAATTTGAATCTTCGAATCCTTTGTCAACAACTGTCGCTGTTTTTTTTTCTTAAGAATACAAAATCTGTTGTCAAGAGCGGGCGTAAAAGGCAACAGGAAACTGATTCTTGTATTAATTCAAGAGAGGACACGGTTGTTAGTTTCACCCTTTCTCCTCCCTCTCAGTAGCTGTTCCTTCCTTCTTTCTCTCTCTCTCCTTCTCCTTCCTTCCTTCCTTGTGATGTAACACGTTCGTCGGGCAAATGCACTCAGAACAAAAATCCCCTATTCAGCCGTTACCGTGCATATTTGTATTATTGTGAGATCTCGTAAGAATTTGCATACGTGAAAATTACCTCTCGCAGGTTCGAGATCTCCCCTCGTCAAATATGCTCGAGGCAGCCATATCGGTTTTCACTCTACAAGCCAGACACGTTCGTGTGCGCTTCGAATGCCCAGGTACGTTACCTTCACACTCCTCCCTGATTTGGGAATCACACACCGTACAGCGCGGAGCAGGTCTTTTGAGTCTGCTACTTCGTCTGAGCGGAACGCTCTCGGCAACGTCGTCGTCCTCGGACGTGTCTCCGGGCCCACGTTGACCACGGTCACTGTGGTCGCTTTCAGACGCTATGGGATCCTCCCGCGGTAAATACAGCATCGGCGCTTCGTCGTCAGAGGAAGCGCTGCTGCAATAAGTGGCGTCTGCTCCTCGCACTGGACGAACATCCTTTACGTGGCGAGGTGTCCCGTCAACAAGGACCGAATGGGTGCTGTACACACCCGTAATTGTCCCCTTTCCGAACTGGGTTGTACATCGCCCATGAGGGATTTTTACACAAACACTATCCCCTACCTCATAACTGCTTGTGGCAATGCGTTTTATTGTGCGGTGTGATCTCTCCACAATCCCGTTGCCAGCCGGTACGTATGCGCATCGGAATCTCATCCGAACGCCCCAGCGCTCGGCGAATCTAAAGAACGTCTCTCCGCTTAAGGTCGTTGCGTTATCTGTGAGTAGCTCAACAGGCACCCCACTCTCGCAAAATACGGTCTCCAACTGCCGAACAATGCTGGCAGCATCTTGGCATGATAACGGCCTCCAAATAGCAAACCGACTGGGACCGCAGTCAATTAAGGTTAGGTAATGACGACCTCCAAGGTGAGTCACGTCCATTCCAACCCTCCTCCAGTTCTCGCATACGTCCAGTCTGCCTGCCTTCCAACTCACCGGGGCTGGATCTATGGACTGACACTCTTCGCATTCTCTAACTACCTCCCGAACAGCTGCCTTGGAGACCTCAGGACTTGCCAGTTTCACAAAGTAGAGTGTGCGCTTTACGCCAGGGTACCCACAAGATCGGTGAATGAGCACGTGAATGCGTATACGGCGAATGTGGACGTATGTGCGCAAACCATGCGGGAATGGCGACAGCAGGGGCCAAAAGCCGCTATAGTGGACCTACGCCGGGCATATCTGCAGATCCACGTTCACAAGTCACTGTGGCCGTTCCAAACGGTGAAAATTAAAGGGCAAAGGTACTGCCTCACCCGCTTGGAGTTCGGGCTCAATGTAGCGCCACAGATTATGCGGTCCATCGTAAAAGCTGTGATCGGGCAAGATGAAACCGTCAGTCACGCCACCTCTTCGTATGTCGATGACATATTTGTTAACAAAAGTGTGTGTTCGGCAGCTCAAGTGAAGACGCATCTTGAACGATTTGGGTTGACTTGTAAGAACCCAGAACAAGTAAGTAGTGGCGCTCGAGTGTTGGGCGTATACGTCCGGGAGGAGCGCGGCAAGCTTAGATGGCGACGCGACGGCGAGCGTCCGAACGTTCCCAATGTACTTACGCGTCGTGCCGTCTTTTCTGTGTGTGGGCGGCTGACCGGGCATTTTCCAGTGTGCGGCTGACTCCGTGTTGCAGCTGCGTTTGTGAAACGGAGAGCTAACGCTGCGACAACCGGATGGGACGACGAAACACAAGACCCCATGTTGCGTCGGATGCTTGACGAAATCGTGATGAGATCGTCACAAACTGATCCAGCACGTGGGGACTGGTGCGCAGATGGTCAGGAAGTCACTGTGTGGGTGGATGCCAGCTCCCTGGCCACCGGGGTGGCTATTGAATATGCCGGAGCTATCATTGAAGACGCAAGCTGGCTACGACCGGTGCACGCAGATAAGCACATCAACCTGGTGGAGCTTGATGCAGTGTTGAGGGGCATTAATCTGGCACTGCACTGGAAGGCGAGTGTGATTCACCTGCGGACGGACTCGGCCTGCGTGCACCGGTGGATTTCTGACACCCTGTCCGGAAAAGCAAGGGTACGGACTAAGGCAGCGTCGGAGATGTTAATAAGACGGCGACTGAGTACGCTCCAAGAATTAGCGGCGGAATATAGACTGACAATTGACGTGGCACTCGTCAAATCCCAGGTGAACCGAGCCGATCCACTCACTAGAATGCCCCAACGATGGCTGGATGCACTTCGGAAAGAAGCAGAACCCATCGAGCCAGTATGCGCCGCATCTATGGGTAGCCGGATCCCGCTCATATTCACCTTGGAGTCGCTTAGGGGCAGGGTATTCTGAAAGCCTGTTTTTCAAAGACACAGGTAGCTGGTCACCGGACCATTTCCAAGATGCGGTTCATAGACGCTTGGCCTCGTCGTATTCAGCGTGAAAGTCAGGCTCGTCGAGGGTAATGGCAGCACACATCAGTCTTTCACAAAATCTTTGAATCCTTCATCGTCAACTGTTGTTTTTTTTTCTGTTGTGAGTGCAAAATCTTCAAATCTCTCGTTGCCAACTGTTGTATAACAGTCTCTAAAAGTATCTTACGGAAGTGGATAGTAGTTTTTGGTTGTCCTTCAATTATAATGACAGACAGAGGCTTCCAGTTTCAATCTAAGCTTTTTGATGAATTTACAAAGCTATTGGGAGTCAAACATATAAAAACAACAGCATATCACCCCTGCACAAAGGGATATATCGGACGATTTCACAAACAACTTAAGACAGCTCTAATCGCTAATAATGACCCCAAAACATGGTTTGAAAATTTGCCACTAGTTTTATTTTCTATACGGAATGTAATCAAAGAGGATTTGGGTTGCATAGCTTCCAAAATGGTTTTTGGAACATCATTGACCTTGCCAGGACAATTTTGCGAGAAAACCATTTACTTAAAGCCTACCATAACTTCTGTGCAAAATTTTAAACAAAAAATGAATGATCTAATTTTTACACCCAAAAAACCACAAACAAAAGACCTTTACACACTAAAAGATGTTCACAACTGTAAATACGTTTTCGTACAAAACGATTCAATAGAAAAACCTCTGAGTCCTACTTACTCCAAACCATTCCAAATAGTTGAAAGACACCCCAAATATTTTACTCTTACTATAAAAGCAAACAGAATACTGTCTCCATAGACAGACTAAAACCAGCGTACTTGGGTTTACCTATAAAGAAAAGTAAAACGGAACATTCTAGAACAACAACAAATACCAAACTGTCCAAACCATCTTCCACACCAACACATACACCTATAAACATCACCACAAGATCTGATAGACATGCACATTGGTCAACTTATGTTAGATATTGAAAAATATTTTCAATATTCATCAATCTGTGGTGGGGTATATAAGATACACATTTCTTTAGTTTTAGATAAATCAACTAAGAACACACAGATAGAAATATTCTAGAAAAAAAAGGACCAAAATCTCACTTACATAGAATTTACACTCTTATATTTTTAAACCAATCAGTGAAGGATACATAGAATAGAATATTCTAGAAAGGGTGGATCAAAAACTAACTTGTAGAAAAATTTGTCACAGAAATAAAAATAATTAGGTTCCAAAATAAGTAATTTCTGTGAATCTGATTGGTTAAGACAGGTCACAGGCTGTATCTTTGCCATTTGAACTTTATTTGACCTGTAATAAACTTAAAATATTTTACTTTGATCCACTTTTATTTTACTAAAAAGTATAAATAGCGAAGTTTTTTAGTTCAAAGTAGAGACTGACAGACTAGCAGACAAGCACAGCACAGCACAGAATAACAGATTGATGCCAGATGACCTGCTAATACACACAATGGTTACGAGAATTGACAGAAAGACTCATACATACCGGGACACACATATATACACACACACACACATACACATGTATATAAGTACAAGTCTTTAGTTTGTCCAGTCAACTGGGGCTGTAGAATACACCAACTGCATCTAATTTAGAAGTATGTGGATGGATTGGCGATCTTTGAAAGTTGTGTTTTGCAGGTGATTTTCTGTTATCATTGAGGATTAGTTTCTGTTTGAGCAATAGGATTTGTTTGTGGTTTTAATTTAGTTGTATCAGTGACTTTTTCTTTATTTGTACAGACTGCTCTTGGTTGAGTCTGAAGTTCAGTCGAGTGCAGTTTTTTCAGTTGCTCTGAAAATTTTTCCCTATTTTTTGGTTTCAATTGAATCAGCTTCTCTACCAGAGCTCTGTACTTGCTGTCTTGATTGTTCTGTTTGATGGGATTCATCCTTGATGTGACAAAGGCATAAGTGCTCTCTCCCATGTAGGAACCCACTATTTTCCTGGCTTCTGAAAAGCTGATGTTCTTCTTGTGCAGTATCACTTTCTCCCAGATACTGAAGTTTTAATTCAGAATTCTCTTCCCAGCATCTACACAATCTTGATGCAATCACAGCTTTATTGGGCTGGTCATGTTGTCCGCATGAAAGATCACTGCCTCCTGAAGAAATCTCCTATGGTAAACTGTCCCAGAGAGAGCGCTCCCAAGGAGGCCAGAAAAAGTGCTTTAAAGACACACTGAAAGTCTCCATGAAATCTTTCAGTATCACCCCTAATTGTCTGGAATATCTGGTGCAGAACAAAGACAAGTGGCGTGAAGTTGGACTGAAAGTCTATGAAATGAGAAGAAATGCAGCAACTGATCTCTGTAAAAAACTTAGAAAAGGCACTGCCACATCATTCCTTGTTCTCACTGCCCAAGATTCTTCCATGTGCAGATTGGTCTCATTAGCCATCTGTGCACTCACGGATGCCTTCCTCACTCATAAGGTTGATCAGATGATCCTCACCGATTACAATGGACAAAGAAGAGAGAAGATCCCTTTCTCCACTTTATAAATGTTGCAAGATCAGAAGAAAGCTGGATGGTCTTGAGGATTGTTAGTACATTTCATTTTGTTTGAGCACTCTTTGTCCATGTGGTCCAGCTCTTTTTCACTGCATTTGCGCATGTCTGTCATCCTCGGCAAGCTTCCCTGTGGTGTCTATATTTTTGTCATTTGAAGCACCTCAGAGGTGCTGAGACATATTGTTCAACCCTTTATGAGACAATAGTTAATTTTCCCTTCCTTGGGAATATGAGGCTGATTAAATATCAGCATGCAGGTGTTGGTTTCAATTTGTTCTCCACCCTTTCTTATGGTGATTTTTCTGATATTTGTCACTCCGTTTTCCTAGGGCTGCTGTCATCTCTTCTGCGGTAGCCAATGCCAACTCGCTACTTCTGATCACTCCTCTGGATGCATTTAGTTTTTCATGTGGATATGCCATGCATTTGGTTGTGAGAAAACTTTTCATTTTCAGGATGTTTTCACCTCAACGAGCAAGAAACATGAAAAAAACAAGAAATGAACACCTATTTCTTGTTTTTTTTTCATGTTTCTTGGATTAGCTTGAGTGGATAATACTTTTCCAATTAGAAAAGGTGAGAATTTAGTAAGGCAAACCTCCTCCAAAGATTTGATGACAATGAATCAGGGGAAATTTCCTGCCCCATTCTCTGAATCTGATTCAGATAACTTCCTTTTCATTTTTTTGTTAGAAGACACCATAAATAACGTTTATTTTTCACTGGCCCTGTACTATACCACTCACCATAAAGTCCAATTTGTGTTAGGAATGTACCAAGGAGGAAACCTATTCATCTTGATTGAGACAGGGATACATGACTAGTATAGTCAACCTGGAAATAGGTTTTTGAGCCCTTGCCAATTTCAGGTTTTCAGCAGTAGGCAAACTCCTAGTCTCTCAACACAATTGATCCTCAGCCACAGCCTTCTAGTACCTAAAAAATAAGGGTTGGGAATTTCCTGCAAGCACAAATGCTCATCTATAAACTTGTCTTTTCCTTTCAAAATTGCTATTTTTCATTAGCTTTTAGTTGACCCTGCAAAAAAAGCATAATCCAATCCCTTTTTCTAGTTAATACATAATTTCATTGAATGATTTGTCCCTCTATTACCTTTCAGGTGGTCTTAAACTCTTAACCATTTTTTGTCACAATAAATGTATATAACTAATGTTAACTATCTTTTTTAATCTAACAACTATTTTTCTATCAATTGATCAGCCAATAGATTAATTTGATTAATCAACTATTACAAATCAGCTGACAAATTCATCAATATAAGTATGATATTAACTGGACCCTTATTTGGATTCATTAGGTGAGTTAAACTGAATCATCATCTTTTTGTTTAAACATTAAGAAGATATATGGGTGTCTTGCTGTGGTGTAATAGTTAGTAAGCTGATTTTACAGATCACATACTGAGTAGCAAGTTTGATTCTCACTGGATTTCCCATACTTTGGTCTTGTGTTAAATCTAGACCAGAAAATAAAAACTTTAAAAATTTGTTGTTTTTACATTTGTTGCATAGGGCCATAAACATTAGCTTCTGAATGATATCTATTAACTTATAAGTCTTTATAAAAACTACATGCAAAGTGGGTTTTCATTAAGTCTCTGAAATCTTGTTACAACTGGACAACAGAAATGGAAAAACAAAACTTCTACTTGAATGAGTCAAATCTTTATACTAAAAAAAAAAGGAAAACTTGACAATAAGAAATTGTCTTTGAGAAAAAGATCAAATGCAAAATGTTCACTTACTTTAACATCACAAATCCATCCCCAGAGAGGAGCAGTGACTGCATAGACAGCAGGGTAAATAAGGAATATTAAACCAACATATTCTGCACTCAAATTTAACTGTAAATAAAATTCAAAAACATTATTTGAAATAAAATTTATTTTAGCAATGTTTTTTTTAATTATATTAGAGTGTATATTTTTTACAGATCTTTCTCCAGAGATTATTTCATGTACATATCCAAAGATTATCAATGAGACCACAATATACATAAGTTCATATACATACTGTTCAGATATATTTTTATTTAAGATATTATAATGATAAAAGTGTTGGGATTCTGTCAGAGTTCCTGAATTCCTGAGTTCTGCAAGTAGCTTCTACTTGAAAGGAAATGTAACAATATCAAACTACACTGCTCAAAACTGGCTTAAGTGTTTTAAAGTCTTGTCTCTTGAAAAAAAGCACAAAATTTGGCAGTCATTGCCTATGATAATAATCTGAAATACAAAATAGAGAAGAACATATGTAGTATATTGGTTAGTATGAAACAGAAGCACCGTTTCAGCCACCTTTTGAGTTGTGAATATAAAAGGCGGAAGTCATTACTTCTCACAGTGTACATTCGTTCTCTGAACAATTTGCATTCTTTAGTGCATTAACCAAACTACAATATTTGGTAACGAGGATTTGTTCTCACTCAAGAAATGCCATTACTCGGACACTTAGAGGAATTCTGCACGTAGTCAGGAAATATCACGACTCACCTGGACCGCATGGAACAGTTTTTTTTATTGCAAACGATATCGGATGTGGAAACTAAACAAAATGCAAAGTAATTTTGCTTACTACAATTGGAGAAAAGACGTACAGAGTCTTGGAGGATTTATGTACCCCTCATAAACCAATTGACAAGTCTTTGGAGGAAATTACACAGCTGTTGCTGGAGCATTTTAAACCTAAACATCTAGTAGTCGCAGAGAGTTTCAAGTTTTACAATGCTAAACAAGAGGAGGGTTAGTCAAGTTCTAATTTTCTTGTTTGCCTTAAACATTTGGCTTCTACATGCGAATTTGGGTCGTTTTTGAAAAGAGCATTGGATGACAAATTTGTGTGTGGGTTAAAGGATGATAGAATTCAAGAAAAACTATTGTCTGAAGACAAGTCGCTAGAAGAAGCTGTTAAAATGGCTAAAGCTATGGAATTAGCGACGGCTAATGTTGTACATATAAAAGAAAAAGAGACAGATGAAGTAAATAAAATGTGTGTGGAACCTAATACATTTGAATCACAAAAGGAAAAAAAATGTGTTTTGGGTGCAGTGGAAAATGGCACGAGAGACACTCACAGACGTGTTTTAAATGCAACAATAAAAACCATTTATCCAGACATTGTATAAAGGAACAAAGGGGAAACATGTCACATTACATACAAGAGACACACGATATACTATAATTGTCTACAAGATACAGTAACTATAAATCGTATACATGTAAACTTGAATTAAATGGCGTCCAGTGCGAAATGGAAATTGATACCGGGTGTTCGTCGACTCTGATAAGCAAAGACTCTAAAACGAGGACAAAACTGAGGTTATTGACCTATTCAGGTGAAGTCATTATACCAAATGGAGTTGCTATACTGAAGGTCAAATACCAGGGCAAAAATGTATGATTTAAGAGTGCTAGTTGTACCCGGATCTGGACTAAGTCTTCTTGGAAGAGATTGGCTGGAAAAGTTGCCAATTAATATCTCTGGTACCTGCAATCAAATTGAATGGACCGATTTGAATCAGGAATTTGCAGAACGGCCAGAGAGGCCCTGGGCAAGTGGATTTTAGTGATTGTTGACTCTCATAGTAAATATATAGATGCACATGTTGTGTCATCACCATCATCTTCAGTAACAGAAAGGATACGACACATGGGAGTCCACATGTGATCGTATCTGACAATGCTAGCAGTTTTACTTGTAAGGAATTTTCCAGGTTCTGTGCCCTAAATGGCATTAAGCATGTTAGATGTGCACCATATTACCCCTCCTCGAATGGACTGGCTGAGCGCACAGTGCAAACTATTAAGAGTGGGCTTAAAAAGTTACTGGGGATTTGGAAATGCGATTATTGCATGTATTGGCCCAATACCGTTTATTCCCACAATCAACAACGGGTCAATCACCAGCAATGCTATTAGTGGGCCGTCAGCCGCGATCACATCTAAACCTTGTGTATCCAGAGTTATCTACCCAAGTCACCACAAAAATAGATAATACTAAAAGAACAACGGATAAAAATCATGTTGAAAGGATGTTCCATATTGGAGATACCATTAGTGTGGTGAATTTTCAAGGGAGGCTGGCCGGAGTTTTAGAGGAGCAACTTGGCCCACTGACTTTGAGAGTGTGGTTAGAGGATGGTCGATTATGGAAAAGACATGTCGATCATATTAGCGCGAATATTCCAACAGAACCTGTCGTGAGAGGCTCAGAAGAATCCAGGCAACCTCTGGGGAGTCGGGAACAGTTACAAGGCACTCAACATCTGTTGCACAGCTTCCTGCACCCTACAGAGATAGCAGCCCCTCAACAACCGGTGACAGCTTGGAAGATAAACATCCCAGAACTCAGATGAGAACTCGTTTTCAGAAACACAAAGAAGAGGAAAGAAGGAACAATGCTGAGAATAAAGCCAAAAGACAGCACATCAGCATGAAACCAGACCCAAAAGGGAAAATATCCAGAGGCAACTTATGATGTGACTATGTCCGAGAGTCGGACAACGTTCCCCACTAGTAATGGGAGTTCTTGCCGGAGTTCTGGGGAGGGACCTATGGATGTTTCTTGGTGTCATTAAAAATGTGTGTGCAGTTGCAAGCTAAGAGGGGAGGAATATAGTATATTGGTTAGTATGAAACGGAAGCACCGTTTCGGCCATCTTTTGAGTTGTGGATATAAAAGGTGGAAGTGATTACTTCTCACAGTGTACATTCGTTCTCTGGACTATTTGCGTTCTTTAGTGCGTTAACCAAACTACAACAACCTATCAACATAAAATTTTTCAGATGGATCGTTAAAGATACAATATGTAATGCATTACATAAGCTTCAAAAACATCTAGGAGATCTCAAGAGATTCTCCATGCACTTTTAGTTGTAGTTGTTGTTTTATCAGTTCAATTCTTTTATATTTAAAAGTATAAACTTTTCCTATTTCTTATGAACATCAACTTTTACTTTTATTATATTTGAATAAAATCATACTTCTTGATTTATGAGAGAAACAAAAAAAATTTGACTTTCTAATAAGAAAACTAAGTAAAAAAATATACAAGGATTACATTATCAAGTGCTTTTTCATTACTTTATTTAGTGATGAAGGAATAAAGAAATGCAAGTTACTTCCATTAATTAATTTTCAAAAGTTAAAATAAGATTATTATTTTCATCATCATCATCATCATGTCGCGCTGGTAGCACGGATATATCCCTGACCCTCTCTCGCCACTCCTCCCTATCGTTCATCGCCCTAGGCAGGTCTTCAGGACAACATCCCGTATCCTCACATAGCTGCTGAATGTATGTTCGTGCTGGTCGTCCTGCTTTTGCACGGCCATGTGTGGGGGTCCATAAGAGTACATCTCTTATGAGGTGCCCGTGGTGTTTAGGAGGTGCCCGTGGTGTAATTGTTATCGTCGTAGGAATTGGACACGGTGACTCGAGTTCAAATCCTGGACGAGACTGATTGCATTTCACATAGCACTAATACCCTTGGGAAAGGTATGAATCCATTTATTCTCCCTCCAGCTATGGGTAAATAGTAGGACAGACTAGGTTCTTCAGCCTTGGTGAGGCAACTAGTCTAGGAGAAGGAAAACTCTGAATTCAAACCTGTCAAACTCCGCTTAAAAATTGACCTTGTGTCGTGTCCTGCCCGAGCGGAGGGGTTGGTAAATAGGCTCTTATGAGCTCGTCCCTGCTTCTCCAGCAGTGTCCTGCATGTCTGGTTCGTCTAACTTGAATAATTTTCGTGATAGGAGGCAGGTGGCCGTATAGTTGGTGTCTGGTGGGAAACAGCACTTCGAAAACCCACCGAAAATAACACATGAACCAATCACCAGAATAATTAGTAAACAATTAGACATTAAACTAGGACCATTCACACAAGAAGAACTCGACTCAGTTCTCAGAAAAATTAAAAATAGGAAAGCTGCAGGGCTGGACGAGATTCCCCCAGAAGTATGGAAGACCAGACAATTCGACGACATACTTCTCCGACACTGCAACGCAGTATACAATCAAAATCCGATAGATAGATGGATGAAGGGATGCATCCTCCCCTTCCCTAAAAAGGGTGACCTCGGATTAGCCAAAAACTACTGAGGCATAACACTTACATCCATAGCAGCCAAAATCTACAATGCCCTACTACGAAACCGCATAGAACCCAAAATCGACAACATACTTATGAAAAACCAAAATGGCTTCCGAAGAAATAGATCCACGATCTCACAAATATTAACCATCCGTAGAATCCTTGAAGGTGTACGGGCAAAAAACCTACAAGTGACATTAATATTTGTCGATTTTACCAAGGCCTTCGATTCCATTCACAGAGGAAAGATGGAACAAATCCTACTAGCGTACGGCATACCTAAAGAAACCGTAGCAGCAATAACGATTCTCTATAGAAACACCAAAGTAAAAGTACGATCACCGGATGGAGACACAGAATACTTCGACATTGTAGCAGGAGTACTACAAGGAGACACGCTGGCTCCGTACCTCTTTATCATTTGTCAAGACTACGTACTTAGAACATCGATTGACAAAATCAGAGTGAATGGCTTCGAGCTGACGAAGAAAAGAAGCAGAAGGTACCCCCACAAAAACAATTACCGACGCCGACTACGCCGATGACATAGCGATACTGGCAAATACACCCGACCAAGCCGAAACACTACTGCATAGCTTGGAATGAGCAGCCGCAGGCATAAGCCTCTATGTTAATGCACACAAAACGGAATATATGTGCTATAACCAAACGGGGGACATCTCCACTCTAGAAGGAACCCCTCTTAAACTAGTAGACAAATTCACTTACCTAGGAAGCAGCGTCGAATCAACCGAAAAGGACATCGAAACGAGGTTAACGAAAGCATGGACAGCTATCAATAGGCTATCGATTATATGGAAATCAGACCTAACCGATAAAATGAAACGCAGTTTCTTCCAGGCAGCGGTCACATCGATACTGCTATATGGGTGCACTACATGGACGCTAACAAAACGGCTGGAGAAGAAGCTAGACGGCAATTACACAAGAATCATTATTTTACTATAGATAATTTCAATAAATTTTTGCTTATAATCTTTTTTTCATTCTAATTCCAAGTAGAATGATCCCTCATTTCTGGAACACTGGAAAAAAACAAGTAACTGGGTAAGTTGAATAATTGTAAATTTCTTTTTTACTTTTTTGTAGGGTAATGTCATAGAAATTTTAAGTATTTTTTTGCTTTCATGGCAGGGAAAGGAGCTTCTTTGGAGAGGAAAATGCTTTTTTAGAGAGGTGAATTTTTTGCTATCAAACAACTCACTGAAAAAAGCAATCAATCCAAGAAATAACATGAAAATAAAAACTGAATTACCTTAAAATAGGGAATTGCATACTTGGTCTTTTTTACTTTCAGATGTGGCGAGGTTCCTTTTTAAAATTTGTAATGTGTTTTTGTGTGGGCTTTGAGTGACTGTGTGTATCCAATTATATGTGTGTGTGTGTGTGTGTGTGTGCTAAAATACCTATATATATATGTGTGTGTGTGTGTGTGTGTGTGTGTGTGTGTGTGTGTGTTTGTTATATATATATATGTATTCTTCAATCCAGTAAATCCGGAATAGGGAACAATTCCGTCAGGACAAATAAATTATTCAAATTTCGAATATTTAAATATTGCTGGTAAAGAACTCAATGTACTGATTTTTTTTTAAATTTTCTTATTGGATCTGATGAAGTCCTGTTAAAAATCATTTTAGAGTTTTTTATTCATATCAATGCTCTTAACAGGATGGAAATAAATTTATTATCCTAATGTGACCGAATATTGTTTTTATCTTGAAATTATATATATATATATATATATAGGTGATTAAACAAATATGACAAGGCTGTGATTAATGAATAAAAGTAAAAGCATTTTCCTCTTCAAATAAATCCTCCACCCAACGAATGCATATAACACATTACAAAATTTCCTCTTCTTCTTGATAGGTATTAGAAAAAGAACCCCACAACAAATTATTACTTTTTTTAAATAAAAAAATTGTAAAGAGTTTAAGGATCTGATTATTTCAAATCCTGTAAAAAATTACTAGAAAAATTTTTTCCAGTAAACTTAAACAAGTGCACGAGTAGAATTTTACCAAAATTATTTACTTACAACATATCTCCAATCTTTACCTAAGAAATATAAGATTATATATCAATCAATGCTGATTGGTTGGTTGGATTTTAATGCAGTTGACCTTGGGTTATTTTATGACAAATAAGTTTGTTTTATTCTTTTTCTTATTGGGTATAGTTGGAAGGGTTCAATCTGCCTCTCAGCTCCAGTTTGCGTTGGTCATTCATTAAACCATATTTCCAGGTGGTTTTGTACACCTTCAGCACTTAGTTATGGGTGTACTGACTGATACTGGTTTAATTATACTCAGATCAACATCTTGGAAAATGTCCTTCTTCATTCTCATTTTCTAGTGGTGTTGGTATGAGGACTGCCACTAGTGATGTCTTTGGGGCTTTAGTGATGTCAAGTGGCTTTCCTTTCATGGTTTTATGTGGGAATGTATCAAACATACTGGATCTGAAGTGCTTGAATATTCATTTTCCAAGCTGGCCTCAGTTAGCTTCAGTGGGAGGAAAATAGCATAGAGGTCAGCAACTCTTTGAGGGTATTTGCACAGAGCCTCACTGGCTGCAGCTATCAAAAAGCTTAATTGTGATGCTAAGGTAGGAAAGAAGTAAAGAGTAGTAAGCCCAATGCCCTTTGAACCATCTCCAACAGGTAGACACTCAATTTTTCTCGAAGATCTCTCTGTCTTGTCTTGAGCCAAACCAGATACATAGCAATGGTCTTTTTATCCCCAGTTGATCATCTGTTATTCCATGTATCTGATAGCTGATTGGTATCAGGTATTCATCCAAGTACTTAAGACCTGGATTTTTGGTCTACTGGAACAGGTTTGAGTTCCTGTATCCTATATAAGCAAGAGTGTAGTGGTCACTGTTGTCACTGTGCTGGTAAGGGAGCATCCAAATGATTAATGCTTCCAATATATAACTGCTATCCTTAGTTGGTTTAGGCTAGGATTCACTGATCTATTCCTCATTCCAAATGAGGTATGGTACCTGAGTGGATTGTTTTGAGTAAATTTTACTACTTTGTTGGGTAGGCTTGCTCTTCTAAGCAGCCTGTTTTTTGAAATGATACTCCTGTGTTGTCTTTGACAGTTGTTACTTTCTTCCACAGTAATGGCTGAAAATATTGATAAGGATTTATGTATGGTGTCACATAATGCTGACCAGTTAGAAGACTCTGTATAAAGTCCTTTGGGCTTCTGACATACTTTCTTCACATGGCTCCTCTTTCCAGTTATAACACACCAAATCAATCCTAGAATAGTCCTTCTTGCTGAGTGATTTCCCTGGGTGTGATATTTACCCACAACCAACATAGAGGTTCAAGGTAGGTGGGACAGTTGAATGCTGAGACATCTGGGCTGGAGAGAGCTGGTGATGCTTGTATTCTGACCATTGTGCATAAGATGATGTGATTAGCTGAGTTCCAGTTTGTAGGCAGGTTGTGGATTTATTAGTCATCTCCATGCTGACAAGCCTACTGAATTTTTGCTGTATATTGGTGAGAGTGGCAGCTTTTCCTATGAACTGGCTCTGGTGTTCAGTGTTCACCAGTTCAGCTATTGTTGTATAGCAGAGAAAGACAAAAACACTGATGTATAAAAATATCATCACCTTCTTTTCTTTTTTTTTATTACCTAAAATGTACATATGAGTAAGATGAGTGAGAGATGAAGATGACTGAGATGCACACACACTGAGGCCAGTGGTATGGATCTTCTGTGAACTGCTTTCCTCTTCATTCTCCTTTTCAAGTCAAAATCTCATTGGTTATATAATATTCTGGATGCCCATCCAAATACTCATTGTCAGATCTCCAACTTGCAATCTATTGCACATGGACACGCCTCCTTCTTGCATGCCACCCACACAATGCATGAGATCATATATCCTTCTAGCATGCCACCCACTCAATTCACGCAGCATTTTGCCAGGAACACCTGCTTCCTGTTTACTTTAGATACCAGGTGTATTTCCAATTATTTTTGTTCCCAGCGCCTTTCTTCCTTCTAACATGCTTCCTACATTATGTGGTATTTCAGTCGAGGACACCCGTGTCTTGTTTACTCTAGATATCAGGTGCATTTCCTGTTATTTTTGTTTCCAGTGCCCAATTTCTGCAGCTGCATCAACACGTCAAAGGGGGTCTTCAAGTTGATATCCAACATTTCTCACCGTCCTATTTTTCAAAATGTTAACTTTTGAACATTTTCTCAGCACCTTTCATCAACTCTATCTATAACTCTTTACAACTTGAGGCCCAATGTGCAACAAAGAAAACTAAAGAAACAACAATAACAAAATAAAACAATCATGATATAAACTTGAGAAAATCCCAACAGTTCATTCAACATCGCAAAAGAAACAGTTCCTTTTTTGGTGACAACATACATACATTTGTACAACTTTAGTTATTGTTTTTTTCATATGTGTTTTCAGTCACCATAAGTATTTATTTCATTCACAAAACAGAACAAAAGTTCAATAATTTAAAAAAAAAATGTTTGCTTTCATGCCTCAGTTTTAACTGACATCAGGTAAATGACATTCAATCAATACCAAATGTTTTTCTGCTCAGTTTTATAATAACACACATTACTGCCCAATTTTGAACATACTATAATTGAACATTAGAAGCTGCCACATGTCAATCAATGTAATAATAGAAGAATTAAGAAATAAATGAAAGAAAGAAGGGTAGAAAAAAAATGAAATAAAATCACCATGGACATTACTCTCTTTGAAAATGATGGGTACACAACATAATTAGGGAATTAATTGTATCACACATCAATTCCTACTCACCACCAACATCATATCAGCCAAGAAGTTAACAAGGCATTTCAATTACTCCTTCTCAGATTTCCATTTGGCAATACTAATATTGGTTACATCCATCCCACCAATACATTCATCTAGCAGACGTGTATGTGTTTTATGGGGTTTTAGCTGATTTTGTGGGGCTATTTGTTTGGTTTTAGGTTTTAAACCAAAACCCAAACCAAACTATCTTACTCCAATAGTCTCTTCTTACCCCATCTTAATTCACTGGCATCTTCTTGTCAGTGAAGGTTGCAAAGGAAGAAAAGGAAAGAGGTGGAGAGAAAAGATATCTTTTTAATTTCAACTTTATTTCTGGATTCATCAACCATTCTTCCTGAATCTAAATGAATGGTTGCATCTCCCAGACAAGGAGTTAAATATACACTAGTTGTTTTTGGGTAGATATGTCCATTATTCAGTGTTTCTAGTTGTGGGTTGCTGGTAACAGAGATGGTTGCTAGAGGAGACAGGGTCTTATGCCAAGTACAAGATGTTGGTGGTACATGCGCAGCCTGCTAGCAGCCAAGGGAAAGAAGATCCATCTAGTATCAAAGTTAAAGCTGAAGTCAGAATGGGTCCCCTAGCACTAGTAAATTTCTTTCATGTGGACACAGTTCCAACTTCCAGCCAGGGGCCTCTGGGAACCTCCGCACTTTTTGAACTTACTTTTATTTCATTTATTTTATTCACTCCCACAATTTCAACTTTACCCAGCCCAATGGACTTTATCTAATCTGAATATCTTTGTTTACTTCTCTATCAGTTGATCTATTTGTGACCCCTTCCACATGCATTCTGAACACTTCTTAAATATGCTCACAACATTGGTTGTTATTTTCACTTTTGATTAAAATATTGTTCAGATACACAATGGTGAAATCCAAACCTGCCAACATGGTATCCATGACCTGTTGAAAAAGGCTAGGAGTGACCTTTAATCCAAACAGAAGCCTATTTAGCTTGTACAAACCCTTATGTGTGTTTCTGGTCAGGACTTTTGAACGCTCATTATCAATTTCCATTTGGAGGTAGGCATCTGATAAATTGATTTTTGAGAAAACCTTATCTTCACATTCAGTTTGGCAAATATATCTTCTGGTGATGGTAGAATGATCTTTTAAACAATCATTTATTCCAATTGAAAAATCCGAACAAACTCAAATGTTTTTTTTCTTTACAAAAACTGTGGGTGAGGCCCAGTCTGAATTATTCATTTTCAAGATGACAACTAGTTTTCCTAATCTTTCCCATTCTTTGTTGACTGGCTCTAATGCCAAAAAAAGGTACTTTCCTATTGGGCTTAAACACAGGTTTCACATTTTCTTTCAGTTCAAATTTCACTTTGGTTTTCACACACTTTTTGAGAACGTCTGAAAATACACAAGGAAAACTGTTCTTTAGATCTTCAACCAGTTTTTCTGTTTTTTTATTTTTACTTTTTGAAGAAAATAAGAATTTATTGGCAGTTGCTACAAATCAAATAATATAATCTAATCGATTTGATGTATTTTGTAACACATACAATTTTGATTTTGATGTTTTTCCTAGAAAAGAAATATGGCTCATAAACTCTCCTTTAAAGTTTAATTTCTTTCCAGATACTCTTGAGCCACTCTGTTTTTTTTTTTCAACGGAGGGCTTCCAATCTGTTTCCACATCAAAAATAGATATATCGCTACATGTATCAAGCTGTAATTTTATACAACTTCAACCATCTAATTTCAACCATTTTATTCAACTTCAACCATCTAATTTCACATTTACATATTTCTG
This sequence comes from Sepioteuthis lessoniana, assembly GCA_963585895.1. NCBI lineage: Eukaryota > Metazoa > Mollusca > Cephalopoda > Myopsida > Loliginidae > Sepioteuthis > Sepioteuthis lessoniana. The sequence continues at coordinate 42,770 of CAUZXS010003128.1, forward strand.
TTTCTGCCATTCCTCAATCTCTTTTCTTGATGGTATCACTTTTACTCTGTTTTACCTTTTTTTTTATTTTTATTTTCCACTGGCCACTGAATATTTTTATTTTTGAAAGGACTGTCTTTTTCCAAATTTTTATTTTTCCTTTGGCAGCGCATATTTTCGTGGCCCCCACCAAAAAAAAAACACATGAAAAATACTTTTTATTTTTAAAATTACAGTCTTTTTTAAAATGTTGCTCACTGCAACCATAGCATGGAGATGGTTTTATATAATCTTTTGCCGATTTTAATTTAGGTCTGACTGCTTGAACATGTGAAATATCTTTCTTTTCAATTGCAAAATTGTTGTTTTTAATATTTAACATGCGCTGACACTCCTTCGTGATTTTCTGCAAAGTTATATCAGGGTCCTGCTCCATTTTATTTAATATTTGCAAATGAATATCTTAATTGTGGCTGGTAGTCAGTCCCTAAACAAAAACCAAACACTTGAATATGTCAATGGATAAATCCTTCAAATTAAACCTTTTACATTACTGGTTTATATTTCCAGCAAAAGTCACAAAATCCTTGTCCTCTAATTTTCTTAAATTGAAACACTTGTATTTGGTATGAAACAAACTGTTTCTTTTGACAAAAATACTGGACAAAAATTTTATAGTCTCATCAAACAAAATCTTGGGTTTTTTGGTAAAAATCAAATTTGTATACTTTGTGTGACGGCAAATTAAAATAAAAAGATCCCCGGATGAGCAACCATTTAAACGCAAATGGGAACTGGTGCATTTAAATATTGTTATCACCAAACGGGGATTTATTTTTTTGCACATGTGAGGACGGGGCGGACTGGCACTTGATCCCTCGTAGAATAAGTCCTTGTTCAGAGTCCTTTCTCGGGCATGTAGGAACTGGCATATTATGTGGGGGATTAATTTAGGGCTAGACTGACCGCCGCTGGCAAGGGGTTCCAAATTTCACACTGTACACCCACCCACCAAGGCCACTAGTCTTCCTCCCCTAGACAATGGAAGATATGGACCTCTAGGTTTAGATGTAATAATATTAATTATAGTAGTCGACAACTCCGGTTTCCTGTGTAATATTTTTAAAGGAATTCATATAGGACAATTTAAGCGAGGACAAAATAAGGTGAATAGAAGCTGAAAAAGAAACATGAAATAACAACTTGGTAGTAGACAACACAAATGAACAACTTCAACATATATCAATCTTTTTACTATACACGTTGATACACATATTCAATGTGTCAGCTATATTGTTAACGGATAGTACATAAACATAAATGTCTTTCTTCTTTTCTTTAGTCTTTCTTCAACTTGAGAGAGAGAGGATATATAATTGGGTATAGGGAGAAACAGTCTTAAAGTTTACTTATCTTTTCCAATGGATTCCTGTGGAGAATATTTCATCTTTTACGGGCTAACGGACTTTATGTTATTTTTAGTTCTGGCTTGAAGGTATGGCTCCTTCTTGTCCAAGATACTTTTCATCTTCCTTTACCCGGAGTCTTGGCTTTAAATTCGTTCACCACGACCTCTGTCCAAAAACTGATTTTCTTATTCGCTATTTCTGCTAACAGAAGGAGCTCCCACTTCCGCCTTAGGGTTCTAGCCAATCATTTGGCTTCTATCTTCTTCCTTTCCCTATCAGGCGATTCGTTAGGGCAACTATATGTCCCTGTACCCCCTTCTTTACCCATCCGGTCACAAAGTACAAACATCTGTTAGTTTCCCTTCTGACCTGGATTTGTTACTTCGGGATTGACCTACATTGCTATCACTCTTAATGGTCATTCTTTCACGGCTTGCTAATTCAAACATGAGGATAGTAGAAATTCCTTATTTCTCTTATCTCAGTGGGAGACCATGTGACATTTGTATTCTCATTAGTGCCAAGTTTTTGAAGAAACAAACTTTCTTTCATCTGATCAAAAAGCACATCATTTTGAAAAAATGGTCTTGAATCTTTGACAAAATGCTGGAAACATTCCTTCTTGGCTATACTTGAACTCAGAAATTGAATTTGCAATTCCTTCTGCTGTAAAAGTTTTACAATTTCCCTCCTTTGTTTTTAATATTTCTAATTGTTCTTTTTTAATTGCAATTAATTCTTCTGGTAAGAATTGTTGAGTCCTATGTTGTTGAACTTGTGTTTCAAGAACTTTAACAGCTTGTATAATTCTTCCATAATGTATAATTTCTTTTACATACTAGGCCCAACCCCCCAAAATTCTTTTTTTTGTAATTAATAAGGCAATTTTTGCCGAGTCACACAAATCATTTTTAAAATGATTGAACACAATTGCCTATTACACAAAATATTTCTTTACATTGACTTACTTCAGTCAAAAAGAAACCAAAAATTCTTTTTACTGGCCTTACTTGGATGACATGAAAAAGAAAATTCAAGTTGTACCCATAGTTGACTAATTTTTTTTTTCTTTTTACTTAGTTAAAACCAAGTTTTTTCACTCATTCCAAAAATCGCCAATTTGTTCAAGGTCCATTCACATTTAGGGAATATTCTCATCACCAATTTGTTATAACATGTATTTCGTTATACAAGAAATAAAAAGTAGTTTTCTTGATGGTAAATAATCAAATACAGAAAAGGCAGTCAAATTGTATTCAGTAAACAGTGTCAGTCATAATTGATATTTGATGTAAGTCCCATCAACTAGACGAGTGTGGCACAAGGCCTTGTTTTAGGTGGATCCAGGTGCAGAGCCCTAGCCCAGACACACCTGGTGAGCACAAAAATACCTCGGGCCTCATCAGCATTCCCCTAAAAAGGGGTACCTCATGTGCTAGGCAATAAACCTAGTGGTAGAGCTGGGGTGGATAGCCCTCAAGACTCAAGGATGCCAGTCTTGGCAAGCCCAACATGAATGCTGGTTTCCCATAATCCATGTCAGACAATCTCAACGAACTGCCACTGAAACCAGGACACACCCGACCAGATCCGTATACCGGCGAATATGGCCGACCAAAGAGTGTCCTGGTGTTGAAATCCACCACCTATTGTAATTTATTAACTATATATACATATCAGAATATCACATTTTAATACAATGGGAGATACAGGTTTACCTCCACAACACATTAAAATGAAACAAATCCTGGTGACAAGTGAATGCACTTTTCTCTTTGTCATTTCCATGTAGTTTAACTTGCCAGTACCCTGATTTTAAATCTAACTTGGAAAAATAATTTTCTGACTCGTGGAAGCGCTTGAGTATATTTTTTGTTATCTTATTAAGTGCTCTGAGTCAACACAGAATCTTTTACTACCATCTTTCTTTTCAGCTAAAACTATGTTTAAGTTGAAAAGAAAGATGGTAGTAAAAGATTCTGTGTTGAAAACTACATGACCTGTTCAACCTTTCATGCATGTCTGCCTGCATCATTTCATCAACCACTGAATATACTATTTTTCTTTGTTTAAGCAGTTTACAATACGGACATGTCCTAATAGGTTCATGCATTCCTGTATCAATACGTATCTGTACAGTATTAGTCCCACCCAGGCTTTGGTCCCTGTTTCTCCTCAGTAGCCCATCAACTTCTGGCCTAAACTCTTTACTTGTTCTAAATCTTCATCTGAAATCTTAGAATTTTGTCTGTTGGACAAGGTAATTTCAGTAATATTACCCACCCTGCTAAGTTTAGCTATCAGACAGCCACATTTCAATGTGACTGATTAGTGCTGTTCATTATGAGCAGCAACAATCTATGAGATTTGTTAAGTTTGACCACTGCATTAGCAACTGAGATGCCATTAAGATTGCTAACGTATCCACTGTTTAGTTGTTCTATCTTGTATGCCTTGCTACAACCGTTTCTAAATGTAGACCATACAATGCAAGTGTGAATGTGCTTTAATGTAATTTGTTGTACTAATTTTATAATGAACAAGATATGCACATCTTCATCTAGAGCTAAGTACTCTCCCACAAATCTTAAGGGCCCCAAATCAAAATACATTCTCACCCATTTGGCATGAGCCAATCATGGCCCAGTATAAAATTTCTTCACAACAAAGAAATCATGAGGGATGGACTGATTTCCTATTCAAACCTACAAACAAGAAAAGCCAACTACATGTAATAGGAATCTATTAGCATTCTGTAATTTAACATCCTTCCTTTGCAGTTCAAGTCTTAACTGAAAAGATTCATAAACCCTATTACTGATATTTCCGCTCCTGTATCTACGAAGGCTCTATAAGTTCTACCTTATATCCAAATGGAGATGAAGTTCAGTGCCCCCATATTACCAACTATGGGCATTGGTACCATTTTTTCCTGTTTGTTCATGTCAAAGGGGGTCTTCAAGTGGATATCCAATACTATTACCTGGCTAGCAACCATGTCTGCTGCATAGCTATTTCTTTGGCCACAGCCCCCTCAAAGAATTATAAACTGGCAAATTGACCTGAGAGCATAAGCAAGCTAAAAATATGTGATTGACTCCCCTTCAGACTGATGCATCAAGCAAAATGTCTGACAATGCACTTACTTATGCAAGCTCTTTACTCTTGCTTATTTAATGTGGGCTAATAACTTCACTTCTATTGCCACAGTGAGAACATTTACCCAGATGAGGTCTATTTACTTGAGAACATAACAACCTCAACTCATTCCATATCTGTAGGGTTATTGAGACAGCACATCCTTGTATCATGCTCAGGTTTATAATGGTCACTACAGTTTCTTAACACTAGAAGTCACTAATAGACAAGACAATGTAAGCAGATGTTATAGCTTTATCCAATGAAGGTCATTAGAGATTGACTGAAACTAAATGATACCTAAGAAACACAGTGTGGTTTTCCAATATGGATAGAATAATCAAAGAATTCATTAGCAGTCGTTAAGCTTGCTTAGCAGTTAGCTATCCACATTAAACTGAACCATTAAAACCTACCTAACTCCCATGGCAAAAATAGCAGAATTTGGCAACAGATTTTATGATTCTAGCTGCAAAAAGTTCTATTTCATTTTACTGATTAATGACTATAATTGATTCCTAGAACTAGAAATTACCAAGTTGACTTTTGCTCACTTGCTAATTCCAAGGGATCATAAAATGCTTTGTACATACCATACAAAGAGATAATGGATCTTCATTTCAAAGTGCAGAATTTAACAACGATGCAAAAGATGAAAGACATGAAAGAATCTGAACATCCGGAAAGTAACAGACTCATCAAGAATTTCATGCAGATGTTGGCAAGTGTAGATAGACAGGACTTTACACTCATTGTTCAAATTTCTTTACTAAACTATCATGCAACCTGACATAGTAAGAATGAATTCAGTCCAAAAGAAGTGTTTTTCTTTAAAACAAGTCTCCCAACTGATGACACCAAGGAAGAATACTCACTGATAGATCTTCAGATCTTTTGGCATGATTGTACAGCTAAACAACATAATAAACAAATGTGACCATGCCAGAGAATATTCAGTTACCATTGGTAATAAAGTTCTGATTGGGCAGACCTAATTGATAACTATTTGATCCATTCCTGTTTGTCATTGTTGAGGTCAAGGGCAATCAAGAGACTTATTACAGTGGTAATACTTCCAGGTGGAGGCTTCTTCCTAATAGACTTCATAGAGGGTGTTAGTGCTGAAAAGATTACAGAAGACAAAGAAGGTGACATTGACATGCAAATGGGGAGTAGCAATGAGAAGATGCCTGATTCAGCTGCCTCAAATCAACCAGACTTCTGTGTCATGGGATTAGACTGCAGAAACCACAAGTCCTGGTGACAACACCCCACGAGACGCCAACTGTACGGCCACCTACCTCCCATCACGAAAACTATACAGGTCAGACGAGCCAGACATGCCGGACACTGCTGGAGAAGCAAAGACGGGCTCGTAAGTGACGTACTACAATGGACCCCCACATATGGCCAAGCAAAAGCAGGACAACCAGCCCGAACTTACATACAGCAGCTATGTGAGGACACAGGATGTAACCCAGAAGACCTGCCGGAGGTGATGAACGATAGGGAAAAGTGGCGAGAGATGGTCAAGGATATCCGTGCTGGCGGCATGACTTGATGATGATGATGATGATATTGAGAAGAGCAGAGGTGTAATATTTTCACACCAAAATGGATGCACCTACTTAGTACTACATATGCTGGTAGACAGACTATCTTGGGGTGGATTTCAAACTTACAGTATAAAAATTTATCTTTAAGAAAAAAATCAAGCTGACCATGTGCTGACCACTTGATTTGGTGAGAAGGGAGAAGTAATCCCAGACAGTGTGGCACCAAAAAGTGATTTCCTCTTTTTGAACTACTATTCAGACCATCAGTACAAATTCGGGGACCCGAACTGAAGGCACGAAAACTTAAGCCAGCAGATGGGTTTCGTCACTCACTTCATGAATGGAGCTCCTCAAGAAATAAAAATAAATGAAAGTTGATAACTGAAGTTCTACCAAGATAATTCTACTGAAAGAAAATTCAACCGAGAATTCTGGGGAAAAGAACCTTAAAGAATACTCAAAATTTAATGAATTCAGAAAGTTTTTGATGAAACAAAAAAAGTAAAGAAAAATACTCTGATTCAAAGAACTTCATTTCCTAGACACTCTCTCAGATAAGTTTCCCGCAAATTGCACTAAAATTTGCAACATTTTATTTTTTCTATCCCTTTCTTTCTCATTTCTTTTGTATAAAATTCCTTTTGAAAAACTTTATTGTCTGTGTTATCTTTTCAAATCAGTATCCAAACTAGAAAGCTGTGGAACTTACTGTTTAAATTTACTGTTTGAATTACCGTTAATGGCACGCTAAAGCCCCCCGCAAAAAAACATTACCCAGTTAAATACTAAACTTGGCTTTAGTGTCACTCACTTCATATCAAATTTTATTCCTCCTAAAATTTCTTTAACAGACTGACAAACATTGGACTATTTTTTACCTCATCCTCTATAAAGATAGTTTTACATAAACTTGGTATGTAGACTTATTTTATTTGTTCTCCGTCCCACCACCAGACAAGTACGGCACAAGGCCTTATTTAAAGTGGGTCCAGACACAGGACCGCAGCCCACACGTGTCCAGCAAAACCCAAAAAACCTTCGGCCCCATCGGCATTCCCCTAATGGGGGCGCCTTAGAGTGGGGTCTCTAAAAATGAGCAATAATCAGCAAGCAGCTTTGTTGGTGTAAGATGTAACCATACAGAATTGAAATTTACAACCTTTGAAAAAAAAACTTAATGAATAATTATTTACATTAGATATTACTAATTAGATTATTAAGTAATTTTAAAGGATAGAGATGTAGAATAATTTTATAGCATATTACATTACTTTCTGTATCTTCGGTGTCACACAATAGGCTTTCTGCTTGGCCCTGAGAACGTGTGCCATCAGAGTCTTCCTCCAGCGATGTCACACTATGTCGCGGGCACAGATCCGTCACATGGCGGGGTATTCCGTCCACCAAGACGGATTGTGGACTAATCACTTCAGTCACCCGACCTTTGCTGAATTTTATGGTACATTGATTCTGTGCCGTCTTGAGTCATACACGATTCCCAACCTGAAGACGTTATTGGGGCATCAACCCCTTTTACCCTCATGATAGCTCTTGTTGGCGGGTGCGGTGGGAGGTGATACACCGTCTCTGCATCATGTCCATTCCTAATCACTGCTAGTTATCGTCTATCTCCAGTGTTCCTTTTTCTCAGTGGACTGGTGCTGGGTCTATGAACTGGCATTCCTCACTCATTCTTATGGCCATCTTGACGGCTGCTCTTGCTGTCACTAGGCAAATTCTCCTTACAAAGTAAGTGGTACACCGCACTCCTGGGTGTCCACTGCCTGTCGATGGCCATGATTTGGTCTGCGTCCAACTAATCTACTTGAACTGCGCCAATCAATGGCTTGGGTCCATTCTCCATCTTTATAGCAGTGAACCACCACTGAGGCACCCTCGTCAGTTGGTTGACCATGTTCTTATTTGACGGAACCAATACCACGTCCACAGTCAACTCATACTCCTCCACAAGCTTTTTTAGAGTGTTCAGCCACCTTCTGATAAGCATTTCAGTGGCTGCTTTGGTACGCACTCGCATTCTCCCAGGTGGAGTGTCTGATACCCAATGGTGCACGCACATAGTCTGTTTTCACATGCAGCACCTTGCATTGCCATTGGAGAGCTAAATTGATGCCCTTTAACACGGCGTCCAGTTTGGCTAGGTTAATATGTTGGGCATCATTTTCAGGTTGCAGTCAGTAGGCATCCTCAAACACTGTTTCATGTCTCTACAATGCTATTCCAATCGCTGAGGAGCTGGCATCGACCCACATGTTCAGTTCCCATCCATCTACACACCAATCTCCATGGGCTGGATTGTCTCACCACACAGAGTCCACAGTTTCAGATATCATACACTGCAGCAAGTTGTTCCACATCTCATCATCCCAGCCCTTTGTGACCGAGCTTGCCCTCCTATTGAGTACTCCACAAGCCACACAGAGCCAACCACACACACCAGAAAGTGCCTGACAAGCCTCCTGTAAAAAGAGAAAACTGTCTGTTGCATGACAATATCAGGAGCGTCTGCAACCATGCTTCCTCGCTTCCACCACAATTTACCATGTTCCATCGCAACTGCCAACCCCAACACTCATGTGCCATCTTCCAATCGTTCTGGGTCCTTGCACTCTAGTCCAAATCTAGCTAGGTGTTCTCTAACACGAGTTGCAGGCATAACATCTTTGTTGACATAGATGTCATCGATGTAAGCAAACGCAGTGTGGCCCACAGCCTCCTCATGTGATAACACCGCACTGACAATGGCTTTCATGATGAGAGGAGCCACATTAAGGCCAAACCCTGAATGCGTCAGGCAGTATCTCTGTTCATCAATCTTCATGGTTTGGAATGGCCACAGTGTCTTCTGGATATGCACCTGAAGATATGCCCTCTTAAGGTCCAACAGGGATATATTGGAACCCTTTTGCCACCATTCATGCAATTTAGCTGCATAGACATCTGCGTTGGCTGTAAAAACATCAAGATGATAGCTGAGCAGGCGAAAGTCCATCACTGGACGTACTTTTGATTTATGCTGCTGCAGTACGGCCATCAGGGGGATCAGCCCTTTGGGGGGAGTCCTAGTTCATCCTCTTTGTATGGCACAAGCCAGCCATTGCTCATCCATGTTCGGAACTCTCACTCGTAGTCCTCCCAGATCTCTGTCGCTACCGGATACTCCGCCACCCTGTTGTCTAGTGCCTCAGGTGCGTGCACCTCTGACCACTTTCATGCCACAATCCAGGCCCGGCTCCAATGGTTGAAAGTTGTGGTGAAATCGGGTTCATTGATGGAAATGGCTGCACACTTGACAATTTCCTTGTTGCCGAGTTGTACCGATCCTATTGGTCCAACAACCATGCCTCCCAGTGCTTTTATAGTATTGATCCTTGACAGCAGGTCAAATCCTAGTAGTTTACCATGTACCACCAGCACACTGATTTTAGCAGAACTGCCTTCCTCTGTGGACACAGTTACCATTCCGTCACCACAGCACAAATGAGACATGCCTCCAATCATCATCACATTCATAATCGTTCTCCTCCAAGACCGGCATCGATCAGCATCAATGGTTGTTTGCGAGCAGCCGGTGTCAATTAGTGCTGAACACATTGCTCCGTCAACATAGATGCTCGCTGCTGGGAGAGCTGCATTCACATCTTCATGGGAGAGAAGGCTGGTGCTGATGCCTTGTTCCCTGTTTTGTTTCCCAAACAGTCCTGGGCCCAGTGTCCAATCTTACAGCACTGGAAACATGTCCCACACTTCCGGCAGTCTTTTGCAATGTGACCCTTGCTGTTGCATCTACGGAAATGGAGCCACTCTTAGCAGCAGGTGCAATACCACTGTGGGGTGAGCTCACAGTTGTGGCCACGTCCTGGCTTTGGTCCCCAGTTGTCAATACTCTGGCTTGTGCTAACAGGTCTCCCATGGACAGGGTTTCAATTTTTGGGGCTTGCTGCAGCTCAATTGAAATGGCATTAGGGAAATCTATGACAAAAGCCAGCTTCGTGAACCTCTCCAGTCCAACTCCCTGAAACCCAGCCAATCCAGCTAACTGCCTGATTTTGTTGGCATATACATCGACATGTTCACCAGCCCACCTAACCATGGTCAATTTTTTGTATGCTGTGAACACGCCATCCATAAATGCTTTCTTAAGCCAGACCTTGATTAGGCTGATGTCCTTCTAGTCCTCCTCCTTCATTTCCATATAAAGAGTCAGAGCATCCCCCTCCAGGTATAATTGCAGCAAGCTAGCGACGTCATTTACATGCTGAAGTCTTGCCACTAGCCAGACCTTTTTTAGCCATGCCACCACGTTACCCTTGCCGGAAAATGTTGCTGCCCAGGTGAACCTTTGCCATTGTGCCGAAATAGATTGTTGTAGAACTAGTCCAAGCAAAAGTAGTAGTACAGTCCTCAGACAATTGGGTAGCCTCAGTTGACTTAAAATAACAACACATGCGACTAGCAGCCCTTCCTCAGTATACCTCTGGTCAACTCAGTCAGTCAAAAAAGCAGTCTGCAAAAAACAATAACAATGACACTCCTGGTGCTGGCATGCTCTTTTATGCAAGTTCCGGCATATAGAAATTTATATGCAAGGTAGATTTCTCCTCATGAGAGATGAGATCGGCACACAATAACTTTACTGCTTAACAAGCAAGGCATAGTCTTACACGCTTTGATCCAGGAGGTAAGTTTTTTCTCTCACTACAAATTTTTCACAGAACATTAATTTTATACAACAATGTATAAAATATAATTGTCAAGTCTTTTTTTCTGATATGTGGATTTATGGCCTGAGAGCCCTGGGTTCAATCCCAGGTCAAGTCATACCAAAGACTCATAAAATGGTACTTGATGCTTCCTTGCTTAACACTCAGCATTATAAGGTAAGGATCAAGGGTAAAGTAGAGCAATCCAAGGAAAGGAGTAGCGCCCTCCCCTACACCTTGGTGTAGTAGCTATCGAAAAGGGAGACTTCGGGTCACCCTTGACTATGGTCGCCAACTTTACTTTTACTTATAACAACCTTATGCCATCAAGCCTTAACCAGAACTTCAGCTGCAGCCACTGCTACTCTGCCTGCCTGTCCTGAAATGTCCTTATCAGCCATGAATGTGGCTGCAGTCAGCATGGATTGGCTCCTTCTTGATCTTTGTTTTACAAAGCCAAGCCATAATGATGATGATGATGATAATGAATATTTTAAGCAGGATTTTAATTAACAAAAACTGCAAAATAACTTTTTGTCAGCTAATAAAAGGAATTGTTCTTTTCTTGAATTCAAATCTGGTCAGATTTTAGCCAATACATCATGTTTTTATATTATATACATTTAAATGTTATATACACTATGTTACTCTGCATATATGGTCACATTAGAAAGCTGATTTGAGTACTCAAATGCAGTAAATACTTTATTACATCATTACATAGGTTTTAAAAAATAAGAATTTCCATAAGAAAAACAGCTAAGTAATTTAACATGTGCTCTCATATTGAGAGCACATGTTAAATTACTTAGCTGTTATCATTACTTAGCTTATTATTCAACTTAAGCATTGTTTCAGATATTTACTCTTGCTCTTGTGGAGGGTTCTGGTCTCCTGCTATGTAAACCATCAGGTAATCACCCATTATATTTGAGTTGAAGCATTCTTAATATCTAGTTTTTACCACTTCAATATTCAAAGTTTATTTTTGGGTATTTAGAATCAACAACAATCATATATCATTGCTTTTATGAAGTTCTTAATGAAGCTGAATATGATATAAAGAGATGGAAAAAGAACTGTTTACAAGTTTACTTGTGGCATATGATGTACGAAGGTCATTCAGAAAATAAAGTGAATTTTGCAATAACAAAAAAAAATGACATTTCACCCAAGAAAAAAATTTTTTGCTTGAATTTTCAATATAATCTCTATTCTTTAAAACACATTTTTCTTATAAAAAACAAGCTTTTGTATTTTTTCAGCATAGAAATCTTTGGACTGATTTTTAAGCCATTATCTCACAGTGCTCTTCACTTAATCATTTGTTCGTGATTTTAGAAGTCTAGTCAAAGTGGAATCAACCTATTGGGGGGGTAGTCAAATTATTTAACACGCAAAATAAACTGATGGATGTTCACCAATCAGACATAAGCAAAATACTGCTCTGCTTTTTCTACCTCAAACTTAGTTTCTTACATGCTCATTAAATCTCACCACTTCATGTGGGCTTATCACATTCTCCTCCATAAAATAAGTCACACCTCTTGAGTCCTTTTCTTCTTATGGTTTCCGCGTGCCGGTAGCAGTGAGAGCACACCTTCTGTTTCTTCAAGGTAAGATTGTTCATGGCATTACTACTACATCATTGCTTGAAAATTTTGTTCCACACAAAAATTTGTTAGGTGGGGCCAAACAATTGGAAATCAGAGGGAGTCAGATTTAGACCAACAGAAGGATGTGACAGCTGTTCCAACTCAATAGACTGATGGTTTCCACTGTTTTTACGTCATCAAAACTTTAGGAACCTAACAATAATTGACCTTAGAAAAGGCAAGGTTATCATGCACAATTTTATCTGCCAAAATGAGCACATTAACTGAATCCACCATTTCAGGTGTGCTCACAATTGTAGACTTGTCTTCATCTTGAATATTATTTCAACATTTTTTAAACAATTTTGCCTATTGGTAAACATTTTTTTTTACTAAAAATACTTCTCCATACACATCACACATTCTTCTGTAAATTTCAAATGGTTTGCACTTCTCACTTAAATCTTTAAGATTTCATGACAGACATTTGTTCAGTCCTGGAGTACCTGTTTTGATTTACCACCATTTTGAAGAGCCCAAAACATGTATTTTGGAGAGATTAAAATAATTTTTGCTACAAATCAATTCCAAACAATGCAGAATTTACATTTATAGACAGAAGTTCTGAAAAAGAAATTATTTTTCTTTTAAAAAAAAAAAATCACCTTTATTGAATGAAACTCGTGCATTTTACAAGATTATATAAAAACATAGATTTAGAATCAACAAACTCAATTTAGTTTTTATATCAGTAACAAAAACTGTTGATCAGTGTAATTAGCTTTGTCCTAGATATAGACTAGTTTTTCAGGTATTTTTTACATTTGAATATGTTCTCTACACAAATATCTTACAAATGAACCCTATTTTCTGACACACTGATAATAGAGTACGAGGTAGGAATAAATGTTTTGTCATTTACTACCTTTCAGCATACAACAGACAACTGAGATGGTGAAGGCTGACAGATATATAATAAGAACAAAAATTATCATTTTATTTTATTTAAAGTGGTGAAAAAAGTGGTCAGCAAAATATTGACTAAATGATATATACTCATTTGCCATATCATAACGACTCAATAATAAAGACGCACGCAGAAAGACGCAAGAGGAAGACACAGGAAGAAATGACGCAGGATAAAGACGCAGGAAGACTTCTTTACAAATATTTTACCTCTCACTTTATTGCAAGGTTTGAAAAGGGTTACTCAAAGTTTGCATGTGAGAGGGTGCTGGAGACTGAACATAAACTTCATATTTTGACCCCACTGTTATGACCGTCACGTTGTGTCTTTATTGTTCTCCTGATGTTGGGGTCTACTCCATCGGGGCTTTCCGAGGGCCCCCTCGGTCTGGTGTGGCCTTCCCTACCACATCTCGTCTCTAACCCTCTGGGAGTCTGCTGGCAACTGCCTTGACACCCCAAACTCAACTGAGTAAAATGATAATTCAACGCCCACACGATCGCCTACTGGATCTTTGAAATCAAATGTCTAATCGTCATCAAGCGGAAATAACTGTCATGCAGTTCAGAGGTTACTCTCTTCCGGTGCATCACTGTAGTGGCACAATGGAACCTTCACCTTGTCCCACCTCATAAGCCTTAATCCGCCCACGCGATCTCTTTCGATTACTGGCCATTGGAATGTGTCACTTCCTTCCGGTGTATCACCTTGGAATAGCATTTTTGGGCTGGGTCGAAGGGTCAAAACATAACATAATAAAATCTTATTTACCATTGAGTAATTATAGAATTTTATCAAATGTAATATAAGGAAATTCTGTTTCTGTTTCACTAGAAGAGTTCATAACAATGCATTGTGTTATCATAATGTTATATTCTTACTGACGCAATGATAAAGATGCACGCAGGAAGACTTCTTAACAAATATATACCTCTCACTTTATTGCAAGGGTTTGAAAGGGTTGTTCAAGGTTTGCATGTGAGAGGGAGCTGGAGACCGAACATAACTGAAATATTTTGACCCCAAAGTTATGGTCGGCAACGTTGTGTCTTTCTCGTTCTCCTCTGGACCCCAATTCAATCAGGGCTCCCGAGAGCTCCTTCAGACGGGTGTGGCTTTCCCTACCACATCTTCTCCAACTGGCACTCGAACTCAACTGGCTTGACTTCTGTCTTGACTGAGCTATATAATAGTTCAACGCCCACTCGATCTTTGAAATCGCATGTTTGATCGTCATCAAGCGGAAATAACTGTCATGCAGTTTAGAGGTCACTCTCTTCCGGTGCATCCCTCTATAGTGGCACAGTAGGACCTTCACCTTGTCCCATATTATCACCCTTAATCCGCCCACGCGATCTCTTTCGATTACTGGCCATTGGAATGTGTCACTTCCTTCCGGCGCATCACCTTGGAATAGCATTTTTGGGCCGGGTCGAAGGTCAAAATACAACAATAACAGAATTTCTCATTCTGTTGTGAAATCAGATTTCTTGACATACTGTCACATTGTATAAGTAGATTATAGTAAACTTTTCTAAGGTAACATTTCCTAAAATATAAAAATAAGTTCACATAAGAAAATGGTCCCTGAAATAGAAATGTAACTTACCGTTTGCAATTGAGGTGCCAATGTAGGATCCAAAAAAGCAATAGATGATGCCCCTGTTAAAACACAGAAGCAAAGTGCCAGGATATAAGGTTGTTTCAATAAAGTTAACCGTGACCCACTGAAACTCTTGACATTCTCTGGAAAATAAATAAATATTATATATATATATATATATATAACAAAATTATCCAAAACAAATTTATGAAAACATTAAATTTTGTAAACTACATAACAGTAAAAAAAGACTGCTGCAATTATACTAATTCATTTGCTGGTTCTGTAAACAATAAAACCTTTAAAATATACCACAAATCAAACTGTAATAGCAAAAACTTTTACCATTTAGAATTCACACATTGTTCCAAACAATATATATGGAAATCAGAATGGTCCTTCAATTTTAGAATTAACAACTATAGATACAGAATTAAATATCTGAATCATAAGTGGAACAACATTTTCCCCCAAACAGACCACAACTTTAAGAGACACTAAATGCACTATGATAGAAAAGACTGAAAAAATTTATCAAAACATTCCATCAATTCAAGAAATCTGCAAAAATAGATAGAATAGATAGAAACTCTTGCTCCTAAAGGATTTAACAAACAACCAAAAAAAACATACATATTAACCCCCAAACACTTAAAATTTCATTATTCATTGATTTTCATATTAAAGATACAAAAAAGTTTTAAAAATCTCTATTGAAAAATTCATTAATTTTTATAGTACAATTTTGCTACTTAATGACATCTTCGAAAAAAAATTCAAATTTGAAAATATTTTTTAAAAAAGCCAATTGAACAAAATGCTATTAAGATAATGAAATACAAATCTTGAAATACAAAAGTTCTTAAAATAAAAATCCTCTGATGATGGCCATTGGTAAAAGTAATCTGGATCAACAAAATTTGAAAATCTATTTACCAATGTTTATGTGGCTATTCTTTTGTTGATTCTCTTTATTTATATATATATATGTGTGTGTGTGTGTGTGGACATAGATACAGCTATTTGTGCGTATAGGTGTGTGGATGAAAAAGGTGTGTAAATATTTGTAATCTAATAAAAATTCATGATATAACAGACCATTTCAACAAATATGAACTTACCCTCTAATGAAGGCATGAATCTAAAGGAAATAACACCAAAAACAATTAAAATTCCCCCAAGAGTCCAGAATGGCAAGGAAAATCCTCCAATCTAAAAAAAAAAAAAATCTTTGAATTAATTTTTTTGTGTTTCATAAAAAATATGTTAATATCAACGTTGGCAAATAAGGAATTTTTTTAGTTAGGTTATTTGGTTTAATGGCACATCAACCATTAATGGTTATTTAAAGCCAAAACCTATTTATACAAGACATAATTTTGAAGTAAATAGTTTAAAGATAACATTATTTTTTAAATGAGTCAGAGTTCACCTGACTGCACATGGTTTAATAGTTTCAAGCACTGGTATTGTTTGCCCACACTTGAATGGTTTTAAGCATTGCTATTCAACACTAATAATTCTATTTAATATAAATAAGAATTCCTAATAAAAGATTTCAAGTTTTACTATCTGACACTAATACTTCTATTCAATATTAATAATTTGTTTCAAGTACAGTAAGTGCTATTTGACCCATAAATGGGACTCTTATCTGGAAGTAATAGCCATGAAGGGGTACTTTACATTCTCTAAATCTTCTAGACTGGAACCTCACCATCAGATGCAGTTACCTAGAACACTCATTGGAGATGAGGATTGGTTGATTCGTTGTTTTTTTTTATGGTGTATCAACCCTTTTTAGGTCATTTTAATGACGAATTAAATTTCAAACAATTCAGTTTAGTATAAGTATAGTTTTTGTTTAAAAATACTTAAATGTCGAAACAGTTCTATTTCATACAATTCAGTTTAGTTCTATCTAAAAACAGTTCAGTTCACCATAAGAATGCAGTTTCAATGTCAAAAAAACTTATTTCAAACAATTCAGTTTAACATAAGTACACAGTTTAGTTCTATTTGACTCATAAATAGGACCCTATCAGGTGCTACTTCTCCGGGCCAGAGTGGACCTGGGAGCGATAACAATGAAGGGGAATTCCACATTCCCCAAAGCTCCAGCATTACTAAAACCTCACCATCAGATTGTTTAGTGTCATATCAGGACACTCATTGTGGGGGGAGTCTACAGAGAAGCAATTGGTGTATTCTACAGCCCCAGCCAACTGGGAGGCGAGGAGGTCTTACCTTTCTGCAGGGCAGCCAAAGTTTGGGAAAGCCATCAACAATACAAGAAATATTATGCTAAAAGGACTCTGATTTTGATATCTTTAAATATGCATACAAGGTGTAATTAAATATCAAAACTGAATTTTTGTTCTTTTTAAATTTAAGACATGTACAGCTGAGCAACTTATAAAACAAAGTGATGATGCTTAGACTTTTCTGGATGAATCAGTGCCAATTCTCATTGTAAATGAACATAAAAATATCAACAAAAAAATCAACCATGGTTAATTAAATATGTTCTTTAGAGTTATTCTAATTATTTTTTTATAATGAATTAGGTGATTCTGTATTTTTTGCAAGGAATTGTAATGCATGTACTACATGAACTTACTATAATATATATAAATTAAATTGAGAATAAAATCTTTCTGGTACGACTATATTATTTAATAAGTAGACACTACAAATATGATAAAAGGATTTATGTTATCCTGAATTTATTTGAAATAAAAAGAAACATGACCAATAAATCAACTTTGATTTTCCAATAAAAATTTACATTATATCAAGAAGAGTGATTGAATGTCACAATTTGTAAAAACACTTTTTAAAGTAACAACCATATAAAAGCTTCATCAAAGTTTATTTCTGGCATAGACAGAATATTGTGTAGCAGGTTGGTCTTGAATGTTTGGTTACCATAACTCATGCTAACAGAAAAAGCATGAAAGATAACATAAAGGATATGAAACTTGTATAGGATAAATACAGAAAAGACTCTTATCCTTTTATGCACACAGATTAGCTGTCATCGCATAATTTCATTTGATTGTCACATCTTTTGTTGAAATTACTGCTGCTGCTTTTTAGTGACTGTTTAGGATTTATTTGAATTACTGCTGCTTCATCATTAATGAAGTTTTGCTTGTTGCTGCTGCTTGGGTCATTGCATCCAGGTTACTTGCAGCTGCTGTTCCTGCTGGTTTGTCTTGATTAGTTTTCTTTGGTGCCTTGCCATCAGAAGTAAAGATATTTTGATTGCTTGGTGAAATTTGAGCCTTTTATTTATTCAGAAGGCCTGGTTGGAATCAGCTTAAAAATTAGCTTGCTTGAAAGCTGTGTAACTGATACCAATTAGGTGGAAAATATGTAGTTACCCTTTTTCATAATCCATTTTTCTTGTGTTTGCCCTGGAAGTGGGTGCAAAGAGCTTGTAACAGATTTCTCAGCTTGTTTTTGCCATATGAACAATGGCTGTTGAGATGAACACTTCTGCTTAAATCTGCTCAAATAAACTCATTCCATTCATGATTTATTCATTTTATACAGTTCATATATATGTTTTCCTTCAAGGAATTTACAAATCCATCACCATATGGAACTTTTCACAATGAATCTTGAGATGAGCATTATAGTTTGCTTATTTGCAATGGAAGAAAAAAGAAGAAAAGACAATCTGTTACATATCAAATATGTAGGATTAAATAAGGTAGATTTTGTGATAGACACAGGTGCCTTGATAACAATCCTATCAAAGAGAATGGCATTCAGCCAAACCCAAAATGCTGCTCAAGTAAAATTATCTGCAGCGAATGGGAAAGACCTAGAATGCTTCCTGAAACATTGGTAGATATTGGGGTTCTGAGCCTATGCCATTCATACACATGGACTGTAGTAGTCACAGATACCATGAACCCTCCCTTAGGTGCAGATTTTTTTTTCACCATTATGGCCTTATCTTCGACTGTAGTAATAGTAGACTTATTGATGAGACAACTCGCCGACACATACAATGAGGACAAGTCACAGGACAGATTCAGAGTATAACTATGAACAACCACAACACCCTACCAGAAGAAATACTGCCTCTCCTTCAAGAATTCCCCAAAATTACCAGACCATGTACAGAGCAGCCTCTAGTATCTAACACAAAAGTAACACACATCATAGATACTGGAGATAGTGCCCCTACTTATGCCAAGGTCTAGCAGCAGTCAGAAGACAAATATAAATCCGCAAAACAGGAGTTCACAGCACTCTTACAAGCTGGAGTTATCATACTGTCAAAGTGCTCCTGGTCTTCACCAATACATTTGGTTCCAATGTCAACCCCAGGAAAATGGTGGGTATGTGGTAACTTTAGACACCTTAACCAGCTAACAAAACCTGACAGATAACCAATCCCAAACATCAACAGCCTAGGAGCCAAACGGTATTTTCAAAGATTGATCTCCTACAGACCTATCACCAGATTCCCAGAATAAGACAGACATCAAAAAATCTGTGGTCAAAACACCATATGGTCTCTTCGTGCGATTTGGTCCATGGAACAGCAACTTGACATTTCAGAGATTTATGGACAACATATTTATTGACATGAGTTGCATTTTAATGTATATTGATGATATACTTGTTTTCTCCAAATCTGAGGACCAACATTATAAAGATCTCAAAAAAAGTTCTTTTGATTCTTGCAAAAAACAACCTTCAAATATCAGTTGATGAATGCCAATTCTACAAAGATACCATCAACTTTTTAGGCTACAGTGTAAGTACTGAAGGATTGAAGCCAATGGCACAGAAAGTTGAAGATATTAAAAAAATTTTCTGAACCCACAGATACCAAATCCCTACATCAATTCCTGGGATTGGTAAATTTTTACAGGAAACTGATCCCACAAGCTTCAGAGGTGTTACTGCCTCTAAGAGAAGCCATCAAACATAATTCAGCAACGAAAATGCAGGAATTAAGCCTGGTTGAAAAGCAAACATTTGTGACTGTTAAAGACATTCTTGGGAAAGTATCTGCTTTGACACACCCTGATCCAGAGGCCATACAATACCATCTTGTCATGGATAGCACTAACTATGCAGTAGGTGTGACATTGCATCAGATAATAAATGGTGATCCAGTTCCCATTGGTTTCTTTTCAAAAAAGGTATCTGAAAACTAGAGGAGATACTCCACCTTTGATAAAGAACTCTTAGCAGCATATCAGGTAGTTTTGCATTTCAAGCTATAGATTGAAGGCAGACATGTCACATTGTTCTCAGATCACAAACCACTTTTCCTGGTATTTTGAAAAAGACCCCAAAGATGTCGGATAACCAACAACGATACTTAACAATTATGACAGAATATGTCACAGATGTACTTTACATAAGAGAAGAAGAAAACATTGTTGCTGATTGTTTGTCTCGACCCACATGTTTGATAACAGTAGACCCCTGTGCAATCAGTGGATCACAAAAAGGGGATGAAGAAATCAACACATATAGAAGTCAACTTAAGCCCTATGAGATGTGAGGGTCATTTATCAAGTGTTGACATCTACTCCCAGACCATATGTATCCGAACCATTACGCAAGAGGATCTTTAACATGTTTCACATCTCACATCCAGGACCTATGTAAAATTGATAAGAGCTTCTGGCCAGAAATGGAGAGAAATATACGATCTTGAGTCAAGGGTTGTCTATGATGCTAACAGCACAAGATCTCCAGACACACTAGAACAGAAACTAATGTAAGGAGAAAACAAGTACAAACTGGAAATGCAATATTTATGCATATTGACCACGTGTGACCAGCATGCTTTGCCAACTATAAAAGAAGAGCATAGTAATGGTTGTGACAAGACTCTTGTAGGGGTAGAGAGTACTATCAAAGATGGTGTTGTCAGTGAATATTGAATATGGTGTTGCCTGGAGGAGGGCTCAGCAAGTAACTTTGTTCCAGTCATAGATTAGCTCACTCTCTCTCTTTTTAGTGTTGCTCTATTGGTTTTTGTTTTTTTTTTCTTTCTCTCTTCATTCTTCAAAAACATGACACTGAAAAGAGTTGGGCCCAGGACACATCCCTGCTTAATTCCATTTGTGATAAAAAGGCGATGGATCTTACAGTTGCAGACAATATAATTTCTTCCTCCAATGGTGTCTAATAAGGAAACCTCTTCTCTTTGCACTAGGCTTAGGCAACATTTAACCTAACAGCAGACCTCCATTTAATATATGGTACTTAGTGTTGTATACAAGGAAGAACAACAACAATGCCGATGTATAAAAATATAATCTGCTTTTTTTTTCCTTTTATTACCCGAAATGTACAAAATGGTAGAGAGAAGGAGAGGGTTGAAGATGGCTGAGATGTACACACATGGCGAGATATAAATCTTTAGTGAACTGCTTCTTTATTTTGCTTTTGGGAAACTAGTACTGGGCTACCTCAAGGCACTGAATCATCTTAGTTTCTACTTTCATGAGTTAGGTATAGGGCACTGAATAATCTACATTTTTACTTGACTTTCATGAGTCTCATCATGGCCATCTCAAGGCACCAAATCATGTTAGATTCTCTTTGCTTCTCTGCTTTTTTGAGCCTGGTACAGCTCAGGCTTTTCTCTACTTCTCAACCCTAGGCAGTCTGATGCAAGGTCAATGGCCAGAGCAGCATGATGTCTAGTAGCTCTTCTGCCGGTCTTCTTCATTCTCTCAGGTTGAAACCTTCCATGGTTTATATAATTTTTCAGACACTCATGCAGCTCTATGCATTGTGCATGGATATACCTCCTGTCTAGCATGCCACTTAGGCAACTTGTGAGGCACTTCTACTGTGAAAGCAACTGCATTCTGTCTACTGTTATCCACCCATGCAACTTATGAAGCATTTCTGCTAAGGTATCATCCTGTTTACATTAGAAAACAGGTTTACATCTTCTTATGCCAATCACACAACTTAAGCAGTATATCAAAGGGATCTTTCCAGTCAATATTCAACAGTAGATGACAATAGGAGAGCCAGTGGATACTATCTGCCACAATCTCCTATTAGTAGTAACTACATTTACCAGAAGTGGACTTGAAATAGATTCATCCAATTTGAAATTTATCAATATCAATTTTACTGATGCCATCAGAAATACAAAACTAATACTTGACAGTGTACATGTTATCTCAAAAGGAAGAATGTAAACTTGATTTGAAATGCTTGTGAGCAGATTGTGATTGATATGTATCCTGTCTTTCTCCTGAGGAACTGCTTGATCATGCTTCTTGTACACCTTTTGTAGTGCCCTATATTACAGTCAGACTTCCTATAGAATCAAAATTAAGGACATAGGCAACATTCATTTTGATGATACTGAATAGTTAGTTTCCCAGTAGGTGGTCTTGGTTTGTGGTCTCCTATCCAATTAGTGTAACTGGCCTACTTTAGATCTCCACCTGTTGTACCTTATCAAAAAGGTTCTCCACAATATAGCTGAACCTACCCAGGTCAGGGCATGCAAAACTGTTCATGAGATGTGAATACAATTCAGCCTTGACTTATTGGATGACACCACAGTTCAACAAAATGGTACACAATCCAGTGCAAGAAAATTGTGGACAGCCTCAATAATCCAACAGACGTGTATGTCTCAATTCTGCTACCCAGTTTCATAGCAGATCATAGCTAAACACTTTAACCTCAAAATCAGTCGGTATCCAGATGTCTCTGAACACCCAGACTTCAAATACACATGAGACACAAGTGCTATTTTAGATTTATAGTGGATGAATTAGGACTGACCCACTATCTAGTATTCCATTCTCAATGATATCATCAAGCATGGTCTGGACACAGTTGGTTTTCACTTGCAGCTGGAGCCAGAGGCCTTAAGAATAAGACATAAAAGGATAAAAAGCTGTTTCAAAGAGTTTCCCTGGCTATTTTTTGAGTCCTCACATTCTAAATTCTTTTGGCTGGGATTGTGAATAAGAAATAATAGCCCTCCTTTTATTATTTTGTTTTTTAATTACAAATAATGCAATGAATATACTTTAAATAAATTTTTCTATCAACACTAAGATGTAGAATATGCTAACTGAACTTCTGTAGGAGGGGTAAGACTCCAAACTAAGATCACCTGTTTGCTGTTAGTGGCAATCCATAATGCCTGAGCGGCACATGACACAAATGCTAAGTGGTCATATGACCTGCAACACTTTACTTCAGTACTTACTTTGGTTATATAGGTGATCAAAGAGGCCTGATTAATTTAATCAAATGATCATGTCAAGCCTTAGAACCTATGAGGATCATAGTTTCCAGACTTTTTTTGTATGGGCACTTTTATTGATAGTACACACATAAAACTCTAGTCCCCTTCGAAGTAATCTCCTCGGTTGCAATGCACTTGTTGTACCGTTCCAACAACTTCTGGAAGGCCCCATCGAAGTCCCCTTGAGTAATCGTGTCAATGACCTTCATCACAGCCTCTTTCATCTCCTCAATTGTCTCATAATGACAGCCTCTGAGCTTAGGGAATAACCAAAAGTCACAGGGAGCAATGTCAGGACTATAGGGAGGCTGGAGAACTGTCTTGATGCCCATCTTGGTCAAATAGTCTGTGACAAGGATGGAGTTGTGGACTGGTACATCATCCTGGTGGAAATGCCACTGACCAGATTTGAAGAGTGCTGGCCTCTTCCTGAACTCCCTTAAAACCTCAACATAGTAGCCCTAACCCTAACCCTTTAGCCAATCAACTCTCGTGTATTGACTTCCTTACTCCTTCCACACCTCTCATCATCCCTCACAGACTCCCTGCCTTCCTTGAATCTCTTATGCCACTCAAAAACTGATGCTCAATTCATGCAAGATGGTCGAAAAGCAGTTTGAAGTATTCCATGGGTTTCTGTGGCATTTTTTCCAAGTTTAAAACAGAATTTTATTGGATATCATTCTTCAAAAGTGTCCTCATGTCCAGATTGCATTTTTGAAATTCACCAGCTGTGACAATAAAGCTTTAGTAGGGTGTATTCCAATTGCTGTTGTAGCTGTTCATTTGAGCCTGAAATCATAAAAATTAGTCAGTCATCTCATAAGATGTATAGCAATAGCATACTGAATTTTCAAGAGTCTATGACAATTCTATATGCCTGTACAAAAAAACTCTGGAAACTTATTAAATGCACCACATATATAATTAAGCCTCGACAATATTCTTCAAATTTTTCTAATGGCAAACACCCAACCCTTTTTATCTTAAAGGTGCTAGAGGGTGGTGGATGAAGGTCAACTATCCTAAGAAAAACAAGACCTTAATCACTATTTAACTTTAATTTTAACTTTGATTACTGAAAGCCTGAAATCTGCAGGAACTCAAAATACCCCTCCAAATCCAATGTGTACCTGTTTCAACTAAAGTGAATAAGCATCCTCCTTTATAAATTCCCAACAGAAGTTGAACTCTGAGATTGAGCACATGTTGAATACAAAAAAAATAAAACAAACTAAAAAAACAGAATTTCACTGAATCTGATTCAGAAAATGAAATATTAACAGAATTCCTAAGATACATTGTAATCAAATCACTAGAAGAAATTCCTTCAGTCAAAATGTCCTTTTTCTTGATTGAAAGAATAATCTCCAGAAGGGGAAACCCTTAAACTGTAAAAAAAAAAAGTTACAAACTACTTTTAGATAATATGGAACATGCTGGAAACCTAATAAAAACACAACTTGAAGAGCGAAAATTGAAAGCTTCAAGCAGAAATAAAAACAACCTTAAGAAAGCAAAGGTTTATAGACTACAAAATGATAACTATTAGAAGGGATGGTGAAAAAAGTACAAACTCACACATACATTTTGACATTTAACAAATCCATAATTCCAAGGAAATAAAAATTAGATACTGCTTCGAAAAGGTAGAACAGTACATACTAGCACCCCTAAAATGCTTTAAATGTTAAAGATATGGACATGACAAGGAGAGCTGCAGAGGATGTGAAAGCTGTGGTTGTTGGTTGGTTGTTTGGGTTTTATGGCATATCAACCTTTGTAGGTCATTCAACATCAAATTCTGTCTATATATACATACATATTCAACCAAAGATTTCAAAACGAATATTAAGGTAGGTAGAATTTTCTATTAGCAGGATGTCATTTGTTTGCACAAGATTAACCAGTTTTAAGTTGTCATTTTTTTGGTACAACTCTGTCTCTCTCAAGAAGGACAGAATGTCATCTATTTTGACGTTCTCAAACAGATCGGTTAAGTTATTTACTTTGAAAAATCGCTTTCTGATAACAGCGAAAGTTCTGTATTCTATAAGAATGTGTTTAACCATGCAAGTTGTCTGGCAGGTTAAACACTGTGGTTGTGGTTCCTGTTTCAAAATAAAAGAGTGAGTAAGCCTTGTATGACCAATTCGCAATCGGGATATAACAACTTGTTCTTTTCTTGATTTTCTCGATGCTGGTCTCCACTCTCCTAAGGTGGGCTGAATTTGGAAGAGTTTATTGTGGATATTATTGCTCCATTGTTGTTGCCATTTTGTGTGAAGGAATTTATTAATTGTTGGTTTCAGGTCAGTATATGGGATCCTGGATTTATCAGGTGTCAGATCTAAGGCCGATTTGGCTGCTGAGTCTGCTCTTTCATTCCCTCTCACTCCAATGTGGCTTGGGGTCCAGCATATAATTGTTTCTTTTATATTTGACATTGAGTCTAATCTATTCAACAGTTTGATGATAAGAAGGTTCTGAAATTTTTTATTTCTCAATGATAGCAAGACAGAGAGTGAGTCTGAAAATATTATAAATTTCTTATGCTTACTCTTTGGGCTTCTGCTGTGAAGATAGAGCTTTCCCTTGGAAGAGCTTTCTTAAGAACTGTTTTGTTCAAAACAGCCGTGCACGCTGCCCTACCATTGTCCTTGGATTGATCCGTAAAGACAGAGAGGTGATCGGGGTGGTGTTGGAGAATACTGTAAAATTTCTCTTGATAAGTGCTGGAATGGGTCTTAGTTTTGGAATGTTCACTCAGTTCGAGAATCACTTTGGGAGTTTTAATGATCCAGGGTGGTATTTGTGGAAAAATGCTTTTATGTATATTACTTAGTGGTATTTTTGATTCTCGTAGGGTTGACATCATCCGAAGGCCAAAAGGTTTTATTGTTTTTTCTGTTCTTTCAAAGTGTTGCTTGTATTTCGGGTTGAAGGTGCAGTCATAAGCTGGGTTGGATGGGCAAGATTTCAGCTTTGTAGAGTATTGGAGAGCCAGTTTTTCACGTCTTAGTGTAAGAGGTGGTTGATCTGCTTCTGTGTATAGGCTTTCAATAGGAGAAGTGCTATATGCTCCAAAGGCTAGTCTAAGTCCTTGGTGGTGTATAGTGTTTAGTTCTTTCAAGTATGTCTTTCTGGCTGCCCCATATATAAAGCAGCCATAATCGAGTCTTGATCTGATTAATGAGCGATATAATTTTAATAACGTTTCTTTGCTTCCTCCCCAATTAGTGTGTACTATAGTTCTAAGTAACTGGATGGTTTTGTTGCATTTTGTTCTCAAGTATTTGATATGTGGAATGAAGGAGAGTTTGCGGGCAAAAATGATTCCTAGATATTTATGTTGCATGGGAAAAAAATATCGGAAGTTGGCATGGAAGAAACTAATAGACCAGTGGCTGGCATAAGACCACCACCACCGCTATGTATGGAGGATAATTTATCAGCGAACTGGAAGTTGTTTAAACTGAAATAGCATAACTATGCCATCATTACATATTTGAGGAAACAGTCATTACAATACCAAACGGCACTTTTGCTTCATACGCTGGGAGATGAAGCATTGAAAGTGTACTACGGGTTTCAATTTTCGACACCCGAAGATGAAAGAACACCCACCGAAATTATGCAGGCATTTGATAAATACACTATAGGGGAAACAAATGAAACGTATGAGCGGTATATTTTTCACACAAGAAAGCAAGGAGAATCAGAGACAGAGGAATCCTTTATTACAGCACTTCGGATGTTGGTAAAAACATGCAATTTTTGTGACAATTGCGTTTCATCAGTACTCAGAGATCAGGTAGTGCTGGGAATACACAACCCCCAGACACAAACAGAGCTATTGAAAATAAGACAGTTGGATTTGCAAAGATGCCTTGACATTTGTAAGCTGTCTGAAAATGCTACAGTACAGCCCAGAATCCTAAGGCCTGAGGTAGTGAACAAAGTTGATTTCAAACCCAAGAGAAAGACATTGGCACAAACTAAGAGAGAGTACAGCACGTGTGCACTGCGACATGGACCGAATAAAGAGTTATGTCCTGCATTTGGCAAGACATGTTATAAATGTAACGGGAAAAACCATTTTGCTATGAAATGCAAATTATCAAGAAAAAAGAGGGTGCAGACTGTCACAACACAACAATATGACCGTGAAAACAACAGTAGTAGTGGTTCAGACTATGGACAGGTAGACAGCGTAACAATGGTTAATGCTGTAAGTCAAGAGATGATAAAAGCGGAAATGATGGTGTAAGAAAAGCCAATTGCCTTTCAGCTTGACAGTGGAGTGTCAGTAAACATACTGAATGAGAAGCATGTGATGGGGAAAACACTGGAACATTCAAATAAGACTCTTGTCATGTGGAATAGAGCAGAGGTGAAGCCACTAGAAGAATGCCGAGTCAAAATGATAAACCCCAAAATGGGACAAAAATATGCAGTCAAGTTTGTCATTGTGAAAGAGGATTTCCATCCTTTACTGGGGGCAAATGCAATCTAGAAGATGGCACTCATTACAGTCAACAATGAAAAGTTCAAAATGGTTGCCAAAGTTTCCCAGGTGGATGAGTTCATCAGCCAGCACTCAGACAGCATTATCAATGAATTCAAAGATGTATTCAAGGAGGAATTGGGTTGGTTGCCAGGAGAGGTGCATTTGGAGGTAGATTCAGGAGTAACACCAAATGTTGCAGCAGCATGGAGAATACCAGTGGCACTTAAAGACAAGCTAAAGGTCGAGTTAGAAAAACTGGTAAAAAAGAAAGTTATTGAACCAGTAAGTGAGCCGACACCATGGGTAAGTGCATTAGCACTGGTGGTTAAGAAAAATGGAAATCTACGGATATGCATAGACCCAAGACCACTAAATAAAGCTCTAAAAAGAGAACATTTTCAGTTACCTACACTGGACGATCTACTGCCTGAACTGGCTGACATCTACGAGATGGATTTTGGCAGGTAAAATTAGATGAAGCCAGCAGTCGCTTAACGACATTTACTATGCCATTTGGCTGGTTTAGGTGGAAAGTCTTATCATTTGGGATTGCTCTAGCTCCGGAGATATTCCAAAAGGCCCTTTTTAACAATGTGTCTGATTTAGAGGGGGTGATTAATAAAGCAGATGATCTTCTGGTGATTGGCAAGGGTAAGATGATGGAAGAAGCAACAGTCAATTATGACATGAAACTCAGGAAACTGCTGCAGAGATGTCGTGATCGTGAGATGCGATTAAATGCTGGAAAATTGAACCTACGACAAACATCTATATCATTCCTGGGTCACATGATAACCAGTGATGGTTTACTTCCTGATCCTGAGAAGGTAGAAGCCATAAAAGAGATGCCGTGCCCAACAGACGTGAAGGGAGTGCAACGATTGGGTGGATTCGTAAATTACCTGGCAAAATTTCTACCACACATATCTGACGTGATGGCCCCAATTCAAAATTTAGTGAAAGCAAATGTGCCATCGATGTGGTCCCAAATTCATGAAGAGGCTTTTGGAAAATTAAAAAGTTAGTGAGTGAGGCACCAGTATTGAGGTACTATGACTCTAACAAATCATTGGTCATTCAATGTGATGCAAGTGAGAAGGGTATGGGGGCTGCACTACTGCAAGAAGGTCAACCCCTTGCATATATCAGCCGTGCGCTTACCGACACAGAAACCCGGTATGCACAAATTGAAAAAGAACTGCTAGCAGTAGTCTATGCATGTGAAAGGTTTCATTAATATATGTTTGGTCGATAGATAACAGTACTGACTGATCATAGGCCATTGGAAGCAATCATGAAAAAAGAATTGGGGAAATGCCCAAAACGATTGCAAAACATGCTGATACGACTACAAGCTTACGATGCTACAGTTCTGTACCATCCAGGTAAGAAGATGTTCCTTGCAAACACACTATCAAGGGCATACAAGAATGGGTGGATGATGAAGATGATGTCAAGGAAGCTGAATATATTCCTGTAACAAAGAGAAGGCTGCTCGAACTGCACTCAGCCACGAAGGAAGACAGAAGCATGCAGCAGTTGCAGCAAGTAATTGTGGAAGGATGGCCAGAAGACAAAATACATCTTGACCCAGAGGTGAGACTGTACTTTAGCATGTGAAATGAAATGACGGTACAAGACGGGTTAATTTTCAGAGGAAACCGGGTTGTGGTTCCGATGACCCAGCGGGCTGTGTTGAAAGAAAAGCTGCATTCAACACACCTAGGAATAAAGGATGTTACAGAAGAGCAAGAGAATGCTTATATTGGCCAAATATGAACAGTGACATCAGAGACTATGTTTCAAAATGCCCCATGTGTAGAAAATATGAAGTAGCTAATCCGGCAGAACTTTATGGATCATTAAGTCCATAAAGTTCCTGACAGACCCTGGACAAAAGTGGGAGTGGATCTCTTTAAGTCTGCAGACAGAGACTATCTCTGCACAGTTGATTACATGAGCAACTCTTGGGACATTGATCATCTTCAAAATACAAAAGCAAAGACAGTAATAACTAAACTTAAACACCATTTTGCATGACATGGAATACCAGATCGGGTGGTAACTGATAATGGGTCTCAGTTTAGTAGCCAGGATTTTTCTACCTTTGCAAAAAAGTGGTGTTTTACACATACACCTATCAGTCCATACAATAGCAAGGCGAATGGCAAAGTGGAATCTGAGGTAAAGATGGCAAAGAGCCTTTTCCGGAAAGCGAGGGAAGATAAGGCGGATCCATACCTAGCAATATTGGATCACAGGAATACACCAGCTAAAGGTCTCTTATCACCAGCTCAGAAGCTGATGTCAAGGAGAACAAAAACACATCTCCCAACTAGAGAGGATTTACTCAAGCCGGAATTGCCCAAAAATCTAAAAAAGTTGGTGAAGCAAGACAGCAGAAGGCGAGAACATTCTTTCAACCACAAAGTAAAACCACTTCAACCATTACATCCTGGAGATGTAGTGCGGATGAAACCACACACAAATGGTCAAAAAGAGTGGAAGAAAGCAATTGTATAGAGGAGACTGGATGAGCAATCATACCATGTAAAAGTGGTGGGGGAGTTATATCGACGGAATAGGGTGCACTTGAAAAAAACTGCAGAAGCACCCCCACTTACATCATTGATTCACCAGCCATATGAAGTGCAGAGCAAGGTACCAGAGAATGAAGGTTGGAGTACAGAAGAAACACGTAACACGGAACCAACTCAAGATGAAAGTGAAATAAGAGAAAGACTAAACCCGACACCATCCCCAACAAAACTAACCCCAAAAAGAGTGCGGACAACATGGTCGAGAAGAGTAGTAAGAGATCCTGCGAGATTCAAGGATTTTATAACATAAAAGTAAAAGGGCAGAATAATCCCTGTTAGGCAAGAGGGTAGTCAGCCCAATGAATGCCTAGTTAAGTCTTATCAGACTTTGTTTTTGCTTTTTGTCCTTGAGAAAAGGGAAGATGTTGCATGAGGAACTGAACCAGGGCTTTCACCGTTTAGAGTTATCACCCTTGCAGGAAAACCGGTGCGCAGGTAAAAAAAAAAAAAAAAAAAAAAAAAAGATGCTACGATGTTGAAGCAAATCTGGTGTTGTGTTTTGGTTAATCCGTTGGAATCCTAAGTACATATAATGACACAGTGTTCAACAATTGGTATTTCGGTGTGGTCAGTTTTCAGTATTGGATCTAGGTGGAGCTTACGTTGGTTGCAGAAGTGAATGCATTTCGTTTTTCCTTTTGAAAATTTCAATCCATTCTCCATAGTCCAATTGTGGAGCTTATCAAGGCATATTTGAAGTTATCTTTCTATATGATTCATGTTTCTTGCTCTGTAGCAGATCAGGAAGTCATCCACATACAACGCAGTTTGTTCCTCTATTCATGTTTTTCACAATATTATTAATTTTTATATTGAACAGTGTGACAGACAATACACTGCCTTGAGGTACACCCATTTCTTTTTTTTTTTTCTACAGAGAAAACCTCCCCCATTCTTACTCTAAATCGTATATCTTGAAGGAAGTTTTGGATAAATATTGGCATTCTGCCTTCTAATCCGAGGTTTTTCAGATCTTTTACAATGCCGTACTTCCGGGTTGTGTCGTATGCTTTTTCGAGATCAAAGAAAACTGCCACTAGATGTTCTTTTTTAATAGAAGCCTCTCTGATGAATGTTTCTAATCGAATCAGATGATCCATAGGGCTTCTTTGGCTTCTGAAACCAGATTGGTATTCTGTTATTTATTTATTGGTTTCTAAGTACCAGATCAATCTGACATTTACCATTCTTTTTAGTGTTTTGCCAACACAACTGCTAAGAGTAATGGGTCAATAATTTTTGGCGTTTGTATTGTTTTTGAAAGGTTTAGGTATTGGTATAACTGTGGTTTCTTTCCATATTTTAGGTATGTCACCGCTGTTCCATAAATCATTGAAGATTTGTAGGAGGAAATTTTTAGATGGTTCAGGTAATTCTTTCAGGAACTAATAATGTATTTTATCGGGTCCGACTGCTGTATTGTGTGCCTTGTTGAGGGATTCTTTTAGTTCTGCTATAGCGAAAGGTTGGTTGTAAGTTTCAGTGTTTTTGCTTTGAAATTTGATTTTAATTTTTTCTGCTTTTGTTTTGATAATTTGAAAACTTTTGTTTTGGTATTTGGTGGATGAATTTTGTGAGAAAGTTTCGGCGAGATGATTTGCTATATCTTTCTCGTCTGTAATTTTCAGATTATTGTGAGTGAAATGTTTTGTAGGAGTATTGTTATTTTGGCCAGTTATTTTCCGAATAATCTGCCATACTTTTTTTGGCTTTGTGTTACTATTTATTTTGGCAACGTAATTTCTCCATGTACTTCTTTTGGAGTCTTTGATGATTTTGGCTCGGCTGTTTTTGTAATTGTTTAAATTTTCTCGTGTTGGGTTTATTTTAAATTTTTTAAAAGTTGCTTTCCGTAATCTGACAGCTTTTTTACATTCTTCGTTGAATCATGGCCTATTGTACTTTGTAGAAGTCGAGCTTTTAGGTATATGTTCTTCAGCTATGTTTAACAGTGTGTTCGTAAAATATAAAATGTTTTCTTCATTGTTTTTATTGGCTTCTGGGGTTAGTTGGACAAGGCATGAAGTTTTAAAACCATCCCAGTTAGCCTTTCCTAGGTTTCAGCTTGGAGTTTTTTTACTCAATTCATCAGTGGTGTTTTGTAATAGAATCGGAAAGTGGTCACTTCCACAGGTGTCGTCATGTACTTTCCAATTGTAATCGAGAAACAAGGAAGGGTCACATATCGATAGGTCTATTGCAGAATATGTGTTGGATTTATTGTTGTACATGCACAACTGATGTTGATTTAATAAAGATTCTATTACTTTGCCCTTTTTGTCGGTTTTCTTACTTCCCCAGATTTCATTATGGCTATTAAAGTCCCCCATTATAACAAAGGGTCTTGGTAGTTGTTCTATTAACTTGTTCAGCTCCAATTCCTTGGGTTCTTCATTTGTGGGGATATATACTGAACACACTGTTATTGTTTTGTGAAGGGTTGCTGATATAGCGACTGCTTGCATGTTTGTATTTAGAGTAATTTCGCTGTGAGGGATGTTGTTGTTTATAATTATAGATGATCTGCCACAAGGTCCATCAGTGTGCTGTTTAATATAGTTGTACGAATACTAGTTTTTCATGTTGATGGAGGTGTTATTTTTGAGGTGAGTTTCTTGGAGGCATATGATTGCTGGGCAGTATTTTGTGATAAGTAGTAACAATTCACAGTAGTTGACCCTTGCTCCTCTGATGTTCCAATGGATTATTTTATTCATTTAGTTTAGATTTTTGTGACTTCTTTGGTTGAGATTTGTTGATTGGAGTTTCATTTTCAATCTCCATTTCTTTGATCTCTTCAAATTTGTTTGGCGTGATTATTGGGGTGGGCTGTGTTTGAGTAATTTTTTTAGTTGGGTTTTGTTTTTTAATGGTAATATCTTTCGTTTTGTTTTCATTTATATCTTTATTAATGTCTGGAGGTCGTACCGGTGACCTTTGTTGCTTTTCTTTAGTTTGTTCAGTGGTTTTAGGGTTTTCATCTGTGTTGGTATTAGCATTTACTTTCGTTTTTATACAAGGCTCGCTTTGTTTCATTTCAGTTGAATGCATTCTTTTAAGGTTTTCTTGAAATGTTAACTATTCGTTAGCTTTTAAATTTATCAATTTTTCTATTAATTTTTATATTTATCAATTGATGTGCTATCCTGGGGTGGTTGATTTACTTTTTGTGCTACATTAGCATATGTTTTAGTTACCATATAGCTTTCAACAATTTTCCTTGCTTCAGAGAAAGGTATATTTTTTGTGTGCTTGATAAACATTTTCTCTTTTTCTTTCTTATAAATGGCACAACTTCTTAAAAAGGCAGGGTGTTCCTCATGGCAGTTTACGCATTTTATACTCTTGCATTCATTTTCCATATGATCTGGGTCACGTTCGCCACATTTGCCACATACTTGGCGTCCTCTACATATTTCTTTGTGGTGTCCGAATTTTTGACACTTAAAACATCGCAGTGGAGCTGGTATATACTGCTCTACCCTTTCTATTGTGTAGCCAGTTCTGATTTCTTTTGGTATTGATGGTTTCTCAAAAGTCAGAATGTATGTATGGGTCTGTATTGTTTCATCATTTCGGCGAATAGTGACCCTTCTGTATTCTTTTATTCCTTGTTTTTTGAAAGCCGTTTCAATCTCTTCTGGTGTTGCTAGTGAGAGTTCATTACTTCTCACAACGCCTTTGGAGGTATTTAATTTGGGGTGAGGATAGGTACGACATTTAAGATTATGAAATTTTTCCATTTTCAGTAGGTTATCAGCGTGTTTTTTGCTTTCCACTTCTATAAGCAGGTTTCCAGTTCGGAGTTTCTTCAGTTTTTGGGTTGGATCTACTGGATATTATTTTTTCAATCAAAAAAGGTGACAGTTGATCTGATTTGTATCTTGTAATGATTCAATAATGATGAATCTAGGAAAGTCATTTTCTGTTTCTGAGTCAGAGTCGGATAAAAATCTTTTTGATTTTTTGAAAGAAGAAGCCATGATTGGTCCTATGCTCCACCACCCACCGCGGAGTCCAACTTATGTTGGGAATAAGCCAGGGCGGGGGTGACCCATTCGCCCTGGCTGAGACGGGGATACATTACCAGTATACTCGTATCAAGAGCGCAATTCCGGGTATCTGCTAATTTCTGGTTTTAGTGCCTGGAATTTTAACAGAGGTCAAAACTCTACTCTCAACACAATTGACCCTCAGCGCCCGCCTTCTAGCACCTATAAAAAAGGGTTGGGAATTGTTCCGCAGATGCAGATTGATTAGTACATTTGGGAGAAAAAAACATGCAGGTGCTAGGGCATGACAAGACCAGCTGATTGATTGGATCGGGCCCAATCCGACCGCCTGTCAAACCAAGTAAGGGCCAAAGTAGTGTGTTGCAAGCCATTGACCACTCTGTTGCCGGATCAATTACTGCTCAACCACCAGGATCCCGTCCTAGTGCCTTACGGGTCGCCGCCAACATGCGGCCCGATTGGTAAGGGGGTCTTACCCCTCTGCAAAGGTGCAGTCAGCGTATTCTACAGCCCCAGCCAACAGGGCGAGTGAAAGCTGTGGAGAAAGATTGTCCCAACAAAACCGAATGCTCAAACTATCAAGAGAACAATCCCGCTTTTTCAAGAACTTGCAATATATACAAAAGAAGTGTTGTAGATTTAGAACGTAATTTTGTATTTTGTAATGAACTGTTGTAGGGATAGTCCTGTATTTGTCAGCATGTATGCTTCAGAGCCTGTTGTGGGAGGTAGGCAAACAATAATTTTTAAGTAAAACGAAAAGTCAACAACAGTAAACAAAAACAGCAAAAGCAACAAACAAGAAGTTTAAGTGGAACAAAATTGTCTTTCAAATATATTATTATCATCATACAATTTATACGGGCAATAAAAGATTTGAGAAGCTTAAGACAGGATACCTTCAAACATATACTTCTAATGTCCCTTGCTCTGCTACTGTCTACTTCTTCTCTTGACCGTTAACACCAACATCTCTCTTCAAAATCTCCCAAGACAAGGAGGAAGTCAGTAGATTAGAAGAGCAATATATATTCTCTTCCCACACCAGATAGGTGGGAGTTGAGTCGGTGTATGTTGTTCTTAGCTAGCTGACTTGCATATCATGTGGGTTATGAGGGGCCAATGATCTTTGATTACTCCACATATCAAATCTAAAAGGTTTTTTAATTGGGAGTTAGTATTGGTTAATTTGTGCCTGATAAAAATTTATATATATGTATATACTACCTCTGAACCATTAAAGATAGATAAAAATCATGGAAGCAAAATACAGAAGAAATATAACATTTCTAGACGCAAGAAAAATAGAGGAATATTATTTGAAAGTTAATACCCTATGCCAATGTAGCAAAGAAGGCAAGTCCAATCAACAACAATGAACCAGATAAATACAGAGCTCTTATCAAAAAACTTGTGCAACTCAGACTAAACAATTAAATAAATTTCAAGAACAGTTAAAAACTACACTCAGCTAAAATTTGTCTAACAGAACCATGACTTAAAAAAAAAAAAGAAGAACTCAAAACAAACATCCATACCTGTAGGGAAAATCGTAACATACCTGACTAGCGTGTGGGCACATTTTGTAGGGTTCAGTCACTTAACAAAAAAAAAGCTAAAATGGCAACACACAGTCACTTTTGTATTTGATTATCTCGCGTGAGTAACGCAGACTCTCGCCATTCCTATGCAAATGAGACTATGCCAGGTGTATAAAAAGAGCCGTGAAGGGAATGTGGGAGTGCATTTGAAAAAGGCGTGTTGCGTAGGCAGACACGTGCTACAGGATTGTCTGAGTCAGTAACGTTATTGAAATCAACTTTCAAACTAGAATACCACTTGCCCCAAAATTATCATTGCCCAGTCGGCTGGGGCTTTAGAATACACCGACTGCTTCTCTGCAGAGGGGTAAGACCCCCCCCCAACGAGTGTCCTGGATATGACACTAAACAATCTGATGGTGAGGTTCCAGCAGTGCTGGAGCTTTGGGGAATGCGGAGTACCCCTTCATTGCCATCGCTCCCAGGTCCACTCTGGCCCGGCGTGGTAGCACCTGATAGGGCCCTATCTATGGGTTAAATAGAACTAACAGCAAACTTATGCTAAAATGAAATGAGTAAACTGAATAGCTTGAAATAGAAACATTTTTGACAATTAAACCGTACTTACACTTAAACTGCGTGCTTATGCTTAACTGAGTTATTTGAAATAGGACTGTTTTTCGACATTAAAACTGTATTTACACTTAACTGAATTATTACATATAACTGCTTGAATAGTTTGAAATGGAAATGTTTTTGACAATTAAACTGTGTACTTGTGCTGAACTGCACTGTTTTCAATAGAACAGATTATTTACATAAAAATGGATTTGGCGTAGAATGACCTGCAAGGGTTGATATGCCATAAAACCAAACAAACCAACCAACCAACCAACCAACCTTCATTGCCATCGCTCCCTGGTCCACTCTGGCCCGGTATGGTAGCACCTGATAGGGCCCTATCTATGGGTTAAATAGAACTAACAGCATACTTATGCTAAAATGAATTGAGTAAACTGAATAACTTGAAATAGAAACGTTTTTGACAATTAAACCATACTTACACTTAAACTGCGTGCTTATGCTTAACTGAATTATTTCAAATAGAACTGTTTTTCGACATTAAAACTGTATTTACACTTAACTGAATTATTACATAAAACTGCTTGAATAGTTTGAAATGGAAATGTTTTTGACAATTAAACTGTGTACTTATGCTAAACTGAACTGTTTTCAATAGAACAGATTATTTACATAAAAATGGATTTGGTGTTAAATAACCTACAAAGGTTGATATGCCATAAAACCAAACAAACCAAACCAAAATTATCAATATAAAACCCCAAATCTCAAACTAGAAAAAAGGAAAATCACGAAGATCACTGATCCACCCACTGATTCCCAAAATAGATAACTCTAGAAAAACTCATATTAGAAATTCAAAATTAAACACCAAAGCAAACAATGAAAATCCAAACACATTCTAACTACCCCAACCAAATCTTCCCCAAATCTAAAAAAAAAAAAAAAATACCCAACCAACAACTGAACAAAAATAATTGAAAGTATCCTGTTAAATGATAGACTAGTAGTATCTGTTATCAGCATGTACTGCAGCTAAGTTTGAAAAGACCTAATCATTAAGGTGTCACTAAGTATAAGTGACAGTTTAAGGTCATTCGAAAGCTTGGCTTTATCGGATGAGAAAGTCAAGTGATTGAATGATCCTAGAAAGTTAGAAGATAGATTATATCATTACTTTAGCTAGAAATAAACCACCAAAGCAAATGGTATTCTGGTTTCCATTTTTGTCTTCTGACATGAGTGCAATAGCTAAAATGAAAGTTATTAATAAATAAATTATGTACACAGAAAACTTTGTCATTGATCTCACCAGTTACAATGAACAGCCAAGAGAAGAGATACATCAATGACAAAGAGAGGAACTGGGCAACAGAAGAAGACAATGAAACAATCAAACCCCACATCATCTCAATCCAGAGAATTCTCAACATCAAGAGCAAAATCCCAAGAAAAAATTAATGGGAACTAAATATTAAACAAGACCATTGTGGAGAGAGAATTGAGTGAACTTTGGTATCGATGATTTGAAGGTTGTCTTTGTATATTAGTTGTATCTGAGTACCAAACTCACAGCCACGATTATCTAAGTGTGCGGAACACAATTCAGACATGTGTAGTGGAGGATGTGGTAAAATGATACTCATTTCAGAGTTGTCTGCCCCTTTCTAGGGGATTGTCCCCCTTTGTTTACATATTTCAAATCGCCATCTTGTATTACACTCATGCGTTCTTTAAGTTGAATAAAACCTAAATCGCCTAAAGGTATTCTTTACATTCTTATTATTCGCCACAATTTATTCGACTTAAAATTATTCAGAATGGATAAAGTCTTAAAACCAGAAAGATTCAATCAGGATGCTAATTCACCAGTCGCCGCTAAAGAATGGAAATTTTGGTACCGGACATTCAACAATTACTTGGACGTCATTCAAACGCTCGGATTACCCCTGGACAAATTAAATGTCTTGTTAGGCCACATAGACCGGTCTGTGTATGACTACATAGAAGATTGTAATACGTACGAAGAGGCCATACAGACACTAAATAATATTTACGTCAAACCGACGAACGAAATATTTGCACGTCATCTCCTGTCAAGTCGTCGCCAGAAACCGAGTGAATCTATCGACCAATTCCTACAGGCACTGCGTGAATTGTCTAAAGACTGCAACTACAAACCAGTGACCGCAGAAGTTTATAAGGAAGAAGCTATTCGTGATGCGTTCATCAATGGTCTAGAATCCAACCTTATTAGACA
Organism: Sepioteuthis lessoniana; assembly: GCA_963585895.1. Classification (NCBI taxonomy): domain Eukaryota; kingdom Metazoa; phylum Mollusca; class Cephalopoda; order Myopsida; family Loliginidae; genus Sepioteuthis; species Sepioteuthis lessoniana. The sequence goes on from CAUZXS010003128.1 coordinate 81,516, forward strand.
AAGGCTATAGGAAAATAGAACGCTAGACTTACAGAACGCTTACAGTCAAGCTCGGTCTCTCGACCTTGCACAAAAAAATGCTATTGCCTTTATCCAACAAGATTCTCCCACACATACCATGAGTGCAGCTGCTAGAGAAGAGAAACCGTCTATGGAAGTCAGGTTAGCCGCTACAAAACCACGATGTTGGTTTTGTGGAAATCTTCGTCACCCACGAAATAAGTGTCCTGCAAGGCAAGTGACTTGCCATAAGTGTTCCAAAATCGGACATTTTGCAAAACTGTGCCATTCAGGCAATTCCAGTACTCAGTCAGCTGCTGTTGTCGATGCTATCCATTCAATGTCAATTGATAAAGGCCCCATACTTTCAACTATCTTTTCTGCTGCTACCGAGTCGGGATTTAAAGTATCCACTAATCTGTTTATGAAAGGACACAAACTGAAAGCCTTAATTGACAGTGGAAGCACCAACAGAAGCTTTATAAGCCACAATGTTGCCAAAAGGCTTAGGCTAAAGCAACACAGAAGCTCAGGATCAATTCGCATGGCTGCAGGAGCACAGACCACAAAAATTGCAGGATATTGTGTTGTGGACTCCAGCCTTCTTGGACGTGAGTACAGAAGCATCAATTTAAATGTAATTGAAGATTTGTGTACTGATGTGATCCTTGGAACTGATTTCCAAGAGCAACATGAAAGTGTTGTCATCAAATATGGTGGCAGCAAACCAACACTAACATTCTGTGCCCTCACGACTATTAATGTCAAACCTCCTACCCTATTTGCTAACTTATCAAAAGATTGCAAACCCATTGCAACCAAACTGCGGAGATTCTCAAAGCCAGACCAGCAATTCATTGACTCAGAGACACAACGGTTACTGAAGGAGGGGATTATTGAGCCAAGTCTATCCCCATGGAGGGCACAACCATTGGTCGTGAAAGAGGATGGTAATCATAAAAAGAGAATGGTTATTGACTATTCTCAAACAGTCAACAAATACACACTGCTAGATGCATACCCCATGCCCAACATCGAAAGCACTGTCAACCAACTAGCACAGTATAAGTACTTCAGTACAATAGATCTGAAGAGTGCATACCACCAAATCCCTTTACATCCAAATGACAGACCCTACACTGCCTTCCAATCTGGGGGTCAACTGTACCAGTTTACTAGGATGCCTTTTGGAGTGACTAATGGGACTGCTTGTTTCCAGAGGAAAATGGATGAATTCCTCAAGAAACATTGTTTACAGGAGACTTATGCCTATGTTGACAATTTGATCATCTGTGGCACTACCAAGGAAACACATGAGATCAATCTTCAGCGTTTCCAAAAGGCTGCCAGACTGGATAACTGGACCTACAATGAAGAGAAATGCCAATTCTCTACCCAGACAATTGATCATTTGGGATACCGGATATCTGAGGGAATCATCAAGCCTGACCCAGAACGTCTACAGGTACTTACAGAATTACCTGCACCCCAAAATCCAAAGTCATTGGAACGAATGATCGGAATGTTTGCATATTATGCAAAATGGATAAGTAGGTTTTCGGACAAAATTAAAAACCTGAAATCTACAACAATCTTTCCGTTATCAGGGGAGGCTTTATTATCGTTCCAGACACTGAAAACTGATGTTATAAATGCCAGCCTAACCGCAATTAGCGATGATCTAATGTTTGTCGTGGAAACCGATGCATCCCACAACTCTGTATCCGCTGTACTCAGTCAGGACAATCAACCAGTTGCCTTTCACTCAAGATCACTACAAGGCAGTGAATTAAACTATGCATCAGTAGAGAAAGAGGCTCTTGCAATAGTTGTTGCTGTTGAGAAATGGAGGCACTTCCTAATTGGTAGGTACTTCATCCTAAAAACAGATCAGAAATCGGTGCGATTCATGTTTGATACACAAAATCATAGCAAAATAAAAAATGAAAAGATTCTGCGCTGGAGAATCAATCTTGCATCTTTTAGTTTTGACATCCAGTACCGAGATGGAAAAGAGAATGTGGCAGCGGACACTCTTACGTGAACAAGTTGTGCTACCCTTACAGACAACAAACTGTTGGCATTACACAAATCCCTGTGTCACCCAGGTGTAACCAGAATGACACATTTTGTTCGAAGTAGAAATTTGCCCCACTCAGTTGAAGAAATCTGCGCAATGACAGCCAATTGCCAAACATGCAGAATGATCAAACCGAATTTCCACAAACCATCTAATTTGCACTTAGTCAAAGCAACTCAGCCATTTGATCGTCTAAGCATTGACTTTAAAGGTCCACTACCTTCCTCTTCTCGGGACAGATACTTATTAACCATCATAGATGAATTTTCCAGGTTTACCTTTGCGTACCCCTGCCCAAACATGAAATCTAAAACTGTCAATAGCTGCCTGTCCAATCTATTCTCCATCTTTTGCATGCCTGCTTACATACATAGTGACAGAGGATCTTCATTTCTTTCCCAAGAAACAAAAACATTCCTACACAATTATGGAGTTGTCACAAGTAGAACAACTCCATATAATCCAGAAGGCAATGGCCAAGTGGAAAGGTACAATGGCGTTATCTGGCAGTCAATCCTTCTAGCACTACAAACTAAAAATCTTCCAGAGTCACGCTGGGAAGAAGTCTTGGCTGAAGCTTTGCATGCTAGTTGTTCATTGCTGTGTACAGCAACCAATGCTACACCACATGAACGGCTATTCAAGTTTAACAGGTGCTCAACCACTGGGATCACCTTACCAGCGTGGCTAAGTCACCCTGGGAAAGTACTGATGAAACAATATCCCCGGAACAACAAACATGAACCACTGGTCGATGATGTCGAACTACTAGAGGCAAACCCACAATATGCACACATTAAGAAATCAGACGGTAGTGAGGCAACTGTCTCACTTAAGCATCTAGCCCCCAAAGGCAGTGGCCATACTGAATCACCACATGGAGACATTCCCGTGAATTTACCTACATCAACCCAGCCAGGAATTCAATCCCCTAGAGACAATGATTGTGATCTGCGCATTCCTGTGGATTTACCAATACCAACCCAGGCAGGAAGTCAGTCCCCTAAAGACAATCATGAACTGCCCTCCCAACAAACTATGAACAATACTGTGGAAAGACATATAAGTAGCCCACAAATGCTGCGTCGCTCCACTCGAGTCATAAATCTCCCTAAATGATTAGACCTTTAAGAACACAACTTTATTTGCTTTGTAAATTTTGATGACATAACAATACACCTCACTTCTTTTCAATGTGGCGGTGATTGTGGTAAAATGATACTCATTTCAGAGTTGTCTGCCCCTTTCTAGGGGATTGTCCCCCTTTGTTTACATATTTCAAATTGCCATCTTGTATTACACTCGTGCGTTCTTTAAGTTGAATAAAACCTAAATCGCCTAAAGGTATTCTTTACATTCTTATTATTCGCCACAGAGGATATGTATTATAATTCAATATTTCCTTATGCTAAACAATGTAAAATAATTTATGACAAATTAAAAACATTTATTACCGAGTAAACAGTTGGTTTCAGAAGTCTCGTTGAAGAAGAATCAACCTATTGGACGCTAGTCAACTCACTTAACTTGCAAAATGAACTGATGGGTGTTCACCAATCAGACATCAGCAAAATGCTTCCCTTTTCCACTGCAAACAGTCTCTTCTATGTTCATCAAATCTCACCACTTCACGTAGGCTTATCTCGTTCTCCTCCATAAAACAAGTCGCACCTCTTGCATCCTTTTCTTCTTCTGATTTCTGCATGCCAGTAGCAGAGAGAGCACACCTTCTGTTTTTTCGAGGTAAGATTATTTGTGGCATGACTATTACACTCCCCCCACCTACGATTCTATGATCACACATGAAACATTCGGGAGGTGGTCTTTTGAGCTGTGTGCTTCTTCGCGGCAGTATAGTCACTAGGTCTTCATAAGAAGTGTTGTTGGAAGAGCCATCACCTACATTTGAGCTGGGTGCCTGTTCACACGGTATCTCTCTAATGGTTACAAATCTTTCACTCGCATTCTCTGAAACCATGTCAGAACAGACCGTCGGCTGGCCTGGTCCCACTATGGGTCGCAGATCTTTCACATGGCGTGGCATCCCGTCAACCGTTATGTTCTGTGCACTGGTAATTCCGGTCACACGTCCCACTTTATATTTTGTGGTACATCGTTCATGTGGAGTCTTTACCCACACTTGGTCACCCAGTTTGATGGCAGCCTGCTGTTGATTGTGTGTTGGGACCGATGTTCCATTGATTCCTTTCAGCCGTATGCGGTACCGATAGACCATATTGGCTGGTGCTGTAGCAGAAGACACGTCATCCTTTGGCGTGACGTTGTACCAGTATACTGCTTCCAGTATAGTACACGGTTTTCTGGCGGCGATCCTTTTTACAGTTCTGTGACATCGCTTGATAATGCTGTTACCATACTATGTATGCACAGCGGAATCGAAGTCGGATCTCCACTCATCTAGGAAGGTTTTAAGTAGGCTGCTCCGAAAGGCAGTGTTATCAGTCAGAATCTCTGTCGGCGGGCCCCGCTCATAGAAGAGTGTCTTCAGCTGGTTGATTACACTTGTCGCACCTTGTTGAGGAAGACATCGCCAAATGGTAAACCGAGCGGGGCCGCAGTCGATCACCATAAAAAAATGGACCCCGTTACAATGGGTAATATCCATCACTACCTAGTGCCATCTTTGTTTAACATTCAAAGCCCCCTTTGACCAGTGCACGAGTACTGAATCGATCGACTGATACTCTTCACATTCTCTGACAATGGTTTTCACTGCGGCCTTAGAGACCCCAGGAGCAATCTGTCTCACAAAATAAAGTGTCAGCCGCACACCAAGATGACCGCTTTGACGGTGAACAATCTTGATTTGGTCAAGCCCAACTGAGCTCACGGACGCAGTGCAGGCAGGTTACACAGGCCCAGTGTTTCTTTTAATTGCATCAAGCCACCTCTGACACACTCTAGTCAATCGATCTGCCTTATTTTGGCAAGATTTGACCAAGGACACATTCATCGACACTGCGTATTCTTTCACCAGTTTTATCATTGTGTCAAGCCGTCGTCGAATGAGCATCTCACTTGCGGCTTTGGTTCGTACCCTGGCCTTGCCGGTAACGGTGTCTTAGATCCATTTATGGACACAGGCAGAATCAGTGAACAAATGCAAGATGGCTGTCTTCCAGAGGATTGCCAAGTTTATTCCTTTAATAATGGCATCGAGTTCAGCAAGGTTAATATGTTGGGAGTCCTTTTCTGGACGTAACCAACAAGCATCCTCTACTAGAGCCCCATATGCTAAGGGCTTGGCTGTTGATGCACCATCTGCCCTGTGCCAGGTCTTTCTAGTGCACACTGGTGAGAACCTCTTTAATCATGGTATTGAGTGGGGCGTCGTCAATTTTGTCATCCCATCCAGCGGTGATGTCAGATGCTCTCCACTTGATGAACGTCACAGCTACATGAAGCCAACCACGCACGGGAAGGTGCCCAACCAATTTGCCGCATAGTGAAAATATGTTCCATCGCGTGACGACTCGAGGTATGTTGGGGATTTTGTTCCCTCTTCTCCAATACGAAGAGTTATCCTCTCCCCAGACCTGTAACCCAAGCACTTACACACCATCCTGTAGCCTCTCCGGCTCCTTGCTGAGGAGGTTGAAGCTGTAGAGATGCCCCTTCACACATGCAGCAGGCACAATACTTTCATCCACATACACATCATCAATATAGGCAGATGTTGCCTGCTGTATGCGCTTGTCCTTTGTCAAGATAGCATCAACGATTGTCTGCATGATGGATGGTGCCAAATTGAGACCAAACCCCATGCGGGTCAGGCAATACCTTCGTCCCTTAAATTGTACAGTTTGATAGGACCACAGTGATTGGTTCATGCGTACTTGAAGATATGCCTTGCAAAGGTCTAACACGGATACTTTCGATCCTGCTCGCCGCCATTCTCTCAACTTTTCGGTGCATATGTCTACACGAGCCATAAATGGATCCATATGATCATTTAACTCCCGATAGTCGAGAACCGGCCTTACCTTTTGTTTATTCTGCTGGATGACTGCCATTAATGAGATCAGACCCTTCGGGGACCCCAATTTATCTTCTGGGTAAGGAACTAACCACTCATTATCAATCCTGTTTTGTAGCTCTTTATCGTATTCTGAACTAGCTCTTGCAGGGATGAGGTACTCCGGTACTCTATTGTATAATTTTTCTGGTTGCTGATCACTGGACCACTTCCACGACACTGTCCAGGATTTGGTGTGTTGGTCGAACTCTGCACGAAAGTCAGGCTGTTCTAGCTCTATTGTTGCACCCAAAGTGTGAGCCGCCTCAGCAAAATGTGCCTTGCCTCGTTCATCGATGTGCAAGCCGCCCAATTTCTTGATGACGTCCATTCCCAGAACGAGGTCGAATCCCAATGGCTTGCTGTTTACCACTAGCATGTTCGTCTTTAAGGGATTTCTGTTGGTCACTGTAAAAGTTATGCTGCCAACACCATGGCTTAGAAGGCACTTCCGCCTGCTGTCAGAATTGCAGTACGCTTCCGTACTTCGGGTCGACATTCCACTCACAACAGATGAGGAGCAGTCAGAATCTACCAATGCTATTTGATCCATTCCATTGACTTTCACCTTCATTACAGGAAGCACTTCTTCTAGTTTATGTGGAGAGAGAGTAGTGCTGACCTCTCGCCCCTTGCCTTGTTTTCCAGACACCTCAATGCCACATGTCCTTGTTGCCTGCACTGCGACTGCGTTCTGTTTGTCGGGGGTTGAAGAAGAGCCCACAGGCACATGAGGAAGAACTCGATGTCGCCCAGCCGCCACAGCAGCAACAGGCTCATCGACCTCTACCTCTTCCGTCATGAGAGCTCGAGCCCTAGCAAGAATCTGTTCTAGGGTCATGTGCTCCATCCTTGAGGACCCATGCAATTGTCATCTAACCAGACCGGGGAGTCCTGACATGAAAACACAACTGAGCCATCGGTCAGAGGTGTTTTCTTCTCATAGCTCCTCAGTCCTGGAAAGATCCCCAAGTAGACATCAACAGTCTAGATCCCCCACTCACATATGCCACAACAGCTTCATCAAAAAGAATTTCCCCAACAATAACAAAGGTCAGGTGCACTACCCCAGGTAGGTAGAAGTTAAAAAAAATTCTTCACTTCAAGAAGCAGCTGGATGAAGCAAAAACATCAACACCCCCTTCTCGACCGTCTCACTCCACCCATCATCCTCAAGGCCAAGATTCTTCAGTGCCAGTCCTAAAGCCATCAAAAGAAGCAATTGATGAAAGAACTAAGGGTCCTCCTCAACTTTAATGAAGTTTCTGGCAAGAGTATGAAGGACCCTTCAAACTTTCCTGATGCAAGAATCCTCTCAGTCATCTAGATGGGACATGGGTCTGAGGGCATCAAGAGCATACTTGAAGAGGCCACTCAAACCTTTGGTCCCATCACATATATAATCACCAAACAACAAACTTTAAAAGAATGTTGTTGGGAGGGTCCCCGTCATTTTGAACCCTCCCTCTATAGGGCTTTGAAGTTAACCTTCCAGTGAGACATTGGGAGTTTTGCTCAGGATGGTTCCATCACCAAAGAGATAGGCTCTGGGTCCATGAACCAGACCGTCAGTGTATTCACGCCAGCCATGTTCAGTCCAAGTACCTAATTCCTGAAATGTTCATCATGGATCTAAGGTTGGCAAGTATAAATGGTCTGACTCAAAGAGGAGTCAACTCCTTTTTCACTTTTAGTCCCACAGAGTAGATATTTGTTGAAGTCAGGAGACTTATTGTGATTCCAACTTCTATGAAGGTATTCTATCTAAGGTCTACCAGCCTTTCTCTGCACACTTTGACAGTTACTCCAGCGGTGTCACCTGGCTAGTTAGTAGATATCTAAATGTGACATGTACTCTTGTTCTTTCATGTACAATGGACAGGCTTTGCATTCTGCATGTTACCATAAAGGACAAGGTTTTTCAGTTCATTGGGGTTTATGGGCCCAATGTTCCCAGTGAGCTTTTATGGCATACGTGACGTCATCAAGTTGGGTAGTTTTAGTGGGAGATTGGAATGCTGTCCTTGATTCCAATTTAGATGAAGGAAGAACTAGTCGGACTACTAACAATTTAGATGCCAAGAACTTTCATGAATTTATCACAAGACTTGATCTCGTTGACAAATTCTGAGAAAGGTGTCCATCTAAGGTAGAATGGAGTTGAACTGGTAGGTTGGTTGGTTGCGTTTTATGGCATATCAACCTTTGTTGGTTATTTAATGCCAAATCCATTTTTATGCAAATAACCAGTTTTATCTCAAACAATTCAGTTTAGCATGAGTACACAGTTCAATTGTTAAAAACATTTCTATTTCAAGCTATTCAGTTCCAGTAATGCTAGAGCTTTGGTAAATGCAGTTCTTATTAAAACAACTCAGTTTAGTATAAGTATAGTTTTTGTTTACACAGTTAAATGTCAAGACAGTTCCATTTAAAACAATTCAGTTTAGCATAAGTACACAGTTTAATTGTCAAAAATATTTCTATTTTAAGATATTCAGATATTCAGTTTAGTCAAACAGTCAAACAATTCATTTTAGCCTAAGTATGCAGTTTAGTTCTATTTAACCCATAGATAGGGCCCTATCTGGTGCTACCACTCTGGGTCAGAGTGGGCCTGTGAGAAATGGCAATATGGGGGGCTCTGCATTTACCAAAGCTCTAGCATTACTGGAACCACACTATCAGATTGTTTAGTGTCATATCTAGGACACTCATGGGGATTGGGGGGGGGTCCTACCCCTCTGCAGAAAAGCAGTCAGTGTATTCTACAGCCCAGCCAACTGGGCAAGCTATAATCAAGTTAAGAAAGAAAGAAACACACATACATGTGCACAAAATTGCCCACATACATACACACAGATACACACACACAGACACACATACTCTGCAGTCAGCATATTCTACAGCCCCAGCAGACTAGTCAATACACAGAGTTAAATGTAATAACAGTTTTATTTCAGATAATTCAGTTTAGCATAAGTACACAGTTTAGATGTCAAAACAGTTCTATTTCAAGCAATTCAATTTAGCATAAGTATGCAGTTAAAATGTCAAAACAGTTCTATTTTAAACACTTCAGTTTAGCATAAATACGCAGTTTGAATGCAAAAAACAGTAAACTCAAGAAACCACAGTTTAATTCTATTTGACCCATAGATAGGAGCCTATTGGGTGCTACCACTCTGGGCCAGAGTGGACCTTGGAGCGATGGCAATGAATGGGTACTCCGCATTCCCAAAAGCTCCAGCATTACTGGAACCTCACCATCAGATTTAGTGTCATATCCAGGACACTTGTTGGGGAGGGGTCTTATCCCTCTGCAGAGGTGCAGTCGGTGTATTCTACAGCCCCAGTTGGTTGGGTAATGAACTGGTGGAGGTGTCTAGGATCAGCTCTCTATCTTGACAGTGAGTTATGAAAGTTGACCTAGATTGCTTAGGTGATCCAAGTTTTGATGTCTACAAAAATTCTGATCATAAACTTTTATATGCATTCATTAGGTTAGATAAGGCTCAGATTAGGATGTCTGGTTACTAAAAATTTCACACATCCTTATTAGATGAGAAGAATTTCTAGAACCAGCGAGAACTAATGCTAAAGTGGGAACTGACAGAGGCTATTCTTAGGAATTGTTGGTGAGCTAAAATTAAATTCTTAGTTGCTGACTATAGCAGGAGGCTCAACTTAGATAGAGTAGCTGTGCAAAAAGCGTTAGAGGCTGATAGATAGGGCGGTTAAAGTGAGAGATAATGTTGAAACTCACATAGCTAAGGTGGAGCTGGCTTTTTCCCCCACAACAAAAAGTACCAAGCTCTCATTGTTAGGGCTAGATTAAAAAGAATGTCTTGCGAGGCTATGACATTGCACAGGAGTTACCTGTTGAGAAGATAAGATATACAACTCAGAGGTATATTGTGAGTGTCACATTGCCGGACGGGCAATGTCTGACAACAAATGAAGGTGTTTGTAGGGAGTTTCAAGAAACTTTTTACTAGGGAGCCCAGGCTGAGTTCTGTTTAGTTTGACACCTATCTTGCCAACTTCCCTCACCTCATGGTGAGATAAGCAGCTGCATAACGAAGGGGTATAGTTAAGTTGCTACATAAAGACAAACATGCTGGGGATGGGTTTAGTAACTTTTGCCCTTTAATGACATTAAATTTTGACTTGAAGATTATAGCAAAGATCTTGGCAGACTCTTTGCACACAGTCCTCCCTTGTCTAATTGGCCCTGAACAGTGTTGTGCTGTTAAGGGTAGGACAATCCAGAACAGATTTTTTTGGGGATGCATGATCACTGAGAAAGTCAGCGTTGGTGCTGCACTGATCCATTTAGATCAGTTTAATGCCTTCCATAGGCATTGACCACAATTTTTTTGAGGCTGTCTTATCTGTGGCCAGATTTGGGCTACACTTTCGCTGCTGGATTTGTAGTTATGGTGGAAGTGAATGGGGTAAGATCAAAGTACTTTGTCTCGATTGATTCATTAAGGTTGTCTCCTCTCACCCATCTTTGCGCAAGAGCAGTTCCTGCAAAGGTTGAGGTTGAACCCAGTCCTACGCGGCCTCAAATTACCAGGTGCCTCTGTGGCAACCAGGTACACCGCATATCCTGATGATGTTATTGTGCTTGTAACAAGGAGTGCTAAGGTGCTTTGGGTGAGCAAAGAAATCAGAAGGTAGGAAGTGGTAACAAGGGCCAAAATTAACCGAAAAGTCAGTGGGTTTGAGGTTGGGTTTGTGGAAGGGCTGTACTCTTCCCAGCCTCTTCAGTTGAATGGACGGGCCATGCAAGATACTTGGTGCCTGGTTTAGTCCTGATCTCCAGCTGGAGAAGAATTGGTCAGAATTATAGGAAAAGGTCATGGCCACTACTGACATGGCTATGAAGGAGAGCTTAAAAGGCCAAACTGAGGTGTGCAGCTTCCACACCAACCCCATGGTCTTTTATCATCTTTTAGTACTTCTTTGCCCATGCACTGTCCTATTCAACCTGGAAAAGGTCCCGTTCCAGTTTATGTGGGGCAAATGGGGACCTATGGTTCTTTGAGAGATCTGTCAGCTGAGTAGCTTTAGAGTGATGAACGAGGAGATGCACCATCACATGTTGTGTCTCAGTTTCCAAGGTTGGATATGCACACAAGATGACAGGACAGCAACTTCTAGAAGGAAAATACTAAGAATGCCTTACCGTTGTTGTGAAGCATACACTCAAATGATGAGGAGGCCAGTTGTATGCCCAGAAATGTGTGCCTCTTCTTTTGTCAATGTCGGTATATTCTGAGAGTTCTCTCTTGGTTGCTGACTGGTTATTCTGACAACCAACTGTTGTTGAGTAAGGCATTATATCAAATGTTAGCCAGGAGAATAGGGCTGTACAAAATGACTTGATCAGTGAACTCAGAGTGACAAAGGAGGAGGGTTGCTTATTGTAACTTTGGGCCCCTATAATGATGTGGCATCACTGATCAGGATGGTGATCCGAAACACCCTCTGGGTCGGCAAGAGGCTGTTTACAGTACACCTGGCAGTTTTGCCTGAGTGCGTCTGGTGCAATGACATAGAGTAGTTGATCTCACATGCTTTCTTCCACTGCCCAGTCATGTGGCTGTTGTGCAAGCTCCTTGAAGGTTATATGGTTCCCATGCTGAAAAGAAAGGTTTTTGCCCTTGAAGCCAGTTCTATGTACAGCAATGTGGTGCCACCATTAATCAGTTTCTCTGCTTGCTCAGCATTATGAGAGTCATGATATAGGCGACACAACATAAAGAATTCCATGCAGGCAAGTTTTTTCCTTTCAGATGTAAGTCGCTTTTTATAAGCACCAAAATTAAAATTAAAATCCTCTCTGAGAGAAAAAGACTCTCTTTCCTGGGACTTGGCAAAATGTGGGTGAATGTTACAAGAATGTATTATGTGAAAGAAGCCAGACTTATTCTTTTTGGATATTGCAGGTTGAAAAAAAGGATCATAATTTTTTTATAGAATTTATTTATAGAATGACCCAAGTACAAAAATCTTTTATAGTAAGTAAATATTAGCATTTTATAAAAGATTTTAATAGCAAATAAAAATATTCAGGCATCTTTACTTATCAATCAGAAACCTCAAATTTCATCCACATTTTGCTCTTAGAAATACAAGGAAATGAACAGAGATATTTGAAATAAATCTTTTTTAGTCTGTTTTGATATTTATTAATTTACACCATCCAAAAAGTTTTTGAATGATTTTGCAGTGGCATCATACTTATATCAAAAACATTAAGTTTCTCTTTATTTTCTAGTCACATTCAATACTTACTGAATATTAAAGGTAAAATGACGTAAAGATAAAAATGACCCTCTGCCAAAGTTGGAAGATGAAAATTCAGATATGTTTGACTTTCTATGAAATTTCAAAAAATATAGAAACTAAAATATTTACATGTATTTATATGATACCATAACAATGGATTTTCTCATTATTCAATTCTCCTATATTTTTAAGGACCTAGAAAAGACACAGCAATTTATACATGTGGATCTTCAAATTATAAAAAAAAAAACAATATTTAGATACTGAATAAACATTAAACAGGCATAAACTAACCTTGTAAAGAAGTCCTCCAAGTGGAGGGCCTGCCATCATACCCAATCCAGTGAATGTTTCAATAAAGCCCTGAAATATAACAAAATGATTGATATTTATAAAAACAAAAATAGAAAAGAAACTCATTGTTTTTTCTTTATGAACAGCTTGTTGCCAAACTAGTAAAAAACAAGACCAGTAGCCCAGTCCTTAGACAATTGGGTAGCCTCAGTTGACTAAAAATAACAACACATGTGACTAGCAGCCCTTCCTCAGTATACCTCTGGTCAACTCGTTCATTCTGTCAGTCAAAAAAGGAGTCCACAAAGAACAACCCCACTCCTGCTGCTAGCATGCTCTTTTATACAAGTTCCGGCATAAAGAATTTTACATGTGTGGTAGATTTCTTCTCACAAGAGATGAGATCGGCCCGCTAAAACTTCTGCCTCCAGAAGTGAACATATTTCCTACTGCTTGACATGCAAGGCATAGTCTTATGCACTTTGATCCAGGAGGTAAGTTTCTTCTCTCACTACACTTCCCCTGATCTCATGATCACAAATGTGGCAGTCTGGTGACGGCCACTTTCACCAAGTACATCTATGCAAAGGCACGGGAGGGGGTTCTGCCATGGCTCCTTCCTCAGGCGAATCGTCTGATTCTGTATCTTTGGTGTCACACAGTAGGCTTTCTGCCTTGCTCTCAGAAGGTGTGCCATCAGAGTCTTCCTCCAGCGATGTCACACCGTGTTGCAGACGCAGATCCTTTACATGGCGGGGTATTCCGTCCACCAAGATGGATTGTGGACTAATCACTTCAGTCACCCGACCTTTGCCGAATTTTGTGGTACATCGATTCGGTGCTGTCTTGAACCACACGCAATTCCTGACCTGGTAATAGCTGCGTCCGGGACCTGAAGACGTTATCTGGGTGTCAACCCCTTTTATCCTCACCTCATAACAATAGATCTTGTTGGCGGCGCGGTAGGAGGGGACACGCTGTCTCTGGGTGTGACATTGTGCCAGTAGACAGTCTCCTGGACCGAACAGTGTATTCTGGCTGCAATACGCTTCACCGTGCGGTGACATTGTTCTGCAATTCTATTCCCGGCTGGGACGTACGCGCAATGAAACCACAAGTTAATTCCCCAATCATTTGCAAAAGCCCTAAACTCCCTGCTGCAGAAGGCCATGTCATTATTTGTAGGGAGTTTGTGTGGTGGGCCACATTCAAAAAACACCGTCTCCAGCTGCCAAATCACACTTGCAGAGTCTTGTTTTGCCAATTGCCTCCAAATTGAGAAATGCAACGGGCCACAGTCTGTGAGCGTTAGGAAATGGTGGGCACCATAGTGCGTGATTTCCATTCCTACCCTCTGCCAGTTATCGTCTACCTCCAGTGTTCCTTTTTCCCAGTGGACTGGTGCTGGGTCTATGGACTGGCATTCCTCACACGTTCTTATGGCCATCTTGACGGCTGCTCTTGCTGTTGCAGGGCAAATTCTCCTTTGCTTTGGTATGCACTCGCATTCTCCCAGTCAGAGTGTCCAATACCCAATTGTGCACATCTGTTTTCACATGCAGCACCTTGCATTGCCATTGGAGAGGTAAATTGGTGTCCTTTAACATGGCATCCAGTTCAGCTAGGTTAATATGTTAAGCGTCGTTTCCAGGTCGTAGCCAGCAGGCATTCTCAAGCATTGTTTCGTGTTTCTCCAATGCTACTCCGATTGCTAAGGAGCTGGCATCAACCCACACGTTCAGTTCCCATCCGTCTACACACTAATCTCCATGGGCTGGATCGTCTCATCGCACAGTCCACAGTCTCAGATATCATACGCTGCAGCAAGCTGTCCTTTGTCTCATCATCTCAGCCCTTTGTGACTGAGCTTGCCTTCCTCTTGAGTACTCCGCAAGCCACATGGAGTCAACCACACACTGGAAAGTGCCTGACAAGCCCCCCACATAAAGAGAAAACTACCCATCATGTGACAATATTGGGAGCATCTGGAACCATGCTTCCTCGCTTCCACCGCAATTTACCGTGTTCCATCACGACCGCCAACCCCAACACTCGTGCGCCATCTTCCAACCGTTCTGGGTCCTTACACTCAAGTTCAAATCTATCTAAGTGTTCTCTAACGTGGGTCACAGGCATAACATCTTCATTGACATAGATGTCATCGATGTAAGCAGACGCCACGTGGCTCACAGCCTCCTCCTACAACAGCACCACACTGACAATGGCTTTTATGATGAGAAGAGCCACATTAAGGCCAAACCCTAAATGTGTCAGGCAGTATCTCTGCCTGCCAATCTTCATGGTTTGGAATGGCCACAGTGTCTTCTGGACATGCACCTGAAGATATGCCCTCTTAAAGTCCAACAGGGATATATTGGAACACTTTTGCCGCCATTCACGCAATTTAGCTGTGCAGACATCTGCATTGGCTGTGAAAACATCAACATGACAGTTGAGCAGTCGAAAGTCCATCACTAGACATACTTTTGATTTATACTACTGCAGTACAGCCATCAGGGGGATCAGCCCTTTGAGGTGGGTCCCAGTTCTATCTCTTTGTATGGCACAAGCAAGCCATTACTCATCCATGTGCAGAGCTCCCGCTTGTAGTCCTCCTCTGCCGCTATCGGATATTCTGCCACCCTGTTGTCTAGTGCCTCAGGTGTGCGCACCTCTGACCACTTCCATGCCATGGTCCAGGCCCGAGTTTGATGGTTGAAAGTTGTAGTGAAATCGGATTCATTGATGGAAATGGCTGCACACTTGACAATTTCTTTGTTGCCAAATTGTACCGGTCCTGTTGGTCTAACAACCATGCCTCCCAGTGCTTTTATACTGTCAACCCCTAACAGCAGGTCAAATCCTAGTAGTTTACCACCTACCACCAGCATGCTGATTTTAGCCGAACTGCCTTCCTCTGTGGACACAGTTACCATTCTGTCACCGCGGCACAGATGAGACATGCCTCCAATCATCATCACATTCAAAATCGTTCTCCTCCAAGACCGACATCGATCAGCATCAATGATTGTTTGCGAGCAGCTGGTGTCAATTATTGCTGAACACTTTGCTCCGTCAACATAGATGCTCGCTGCTGGGAGCGCTGCATTCACATCTTCATGGGAGAGAAGGCTGGTGCTGATGCCTTGTCCCCTGTTTCGTTTCCCGAACAGTCCTGGGCCAAGTGTTCAATCTCACTGCACTGAAAACAATGTGTCCGACACTATAGGCAGTCTTTTGCAATGTGACCCTTGCTGCTGCATCTATGGCAAATCACATTGGAAATGGAGCCACTTTTAGCAGCAGGTGTGATGCCACTACAGGGTAAGGTCACAGCCATGGCCACATCCTGGCTTTGGTCCCCAGTTATCAATACTCTGGCTTACGCTAGCAGGTCTCCCATGGCCAGGGTATTGATATTAGGGGCTTGCTGCAGCTCAATTGAAATGGCATTAGGGAAACCAGTGATGAAAGCCAGCTTAGTGAACCTCTCCAGTCGAGTTCCCTCGAACCCAGCCAACTGCCTGATTTTGTTGGCATATACGTCACCATGTTTACCAGCCCACCTAACCATGGTCAATTTTCTGTATGCTGTGTATGCGCTTCCTTAAGCCAGGCCTCGATCAGACTGATGTCCTTCTGGTCCTCCTCCGTCATTTCCATATAGAGAACCAGAGCATCCCCCTCCAGGTAGTTGGGGACGTCATCTACATGCTGAAGTCTTGCCACTAGTCTGACCTTTTTTAGCCATGCCACCACGTCACCCTTGCCGGAAAATGGCTTTAAAATGTTGCTGCCCAGGTGAACCTTTGCCATTGTGCCAAAATAGCTTGTTGTCGAAATAGTCCAAAACAAGAGCAGTAGCCCAGACAATTGGGTAGCCTCAGTTGACTGAAAATAACACACATGATTAGCAGCCCTTCCTCAGTAAACCTATTGTCAACTCGTTCGTTCTGTCTGTCAAAAAAGCAGCCCACAAAGAACAACAATAACCCCGCTCCTGGTGCTGGCATGCTCTTTTATGCAAGTTCTGGCATATAGAAATTTACATGCATGGTAGATTTCTTTTCACGAGAGACGAGATCAGCCCACTATAACTTCTGCCTCCAGAAGTGAACATATTTCCTACTGCTTAATATGCAAGGCATAGTCTTACACGCTTTGATTCAGGAGGTAAGTTTCTTCTCTCGCTACACAGCTTCAAACTAAACATAATATATTTTCAAAAATAGAAATTTCTAATTGAAATTTTATTCAAATAATTTTCTGACCCAAAAAACAAAAATAAATTTATCCTATTATCAAAAATAGTGCAACACTAAACATTTAATATATTTTACCACTATCTAAATACATGTCATGAAAGTTCAAAAGTGACATCTCTGAAAAAAGAAATGAACATTGAGAAGGGTTTAAAAATATGAGGGTACAAGACTTTCCTTTAGATAAAGTGACACACAGATATATTTAATGCTATTAAAAACACAAATCAAATCCTAATTATTATTTTATCTAAATAAACATAAATGACAGAATAAAGATAATATTGATAGGGATTTTAAGTCTAACACATGAATGAGATTTGGGAAAAATTAAATTGAAAAGTGAAATCAATAACAGAAAATATTCATAAAGTTACAAAATTCTTTATACAGGGAGATCCTTCAGAAAAATTAACTTGGGACAGTAATCGGCTATCTTGTAAAAGAAAAAGATAAAGCTTGGATAGATTTTGGAATTATACCAAGTATGGAAAACTATCAAAAGTAAGCAAAATGAATATGAAAAATTGGGAGTAAATTTTTAAAAAAAATGAAAAAAATTCTTTAAAATATTAAATACAATTATAAACTATTGTTCAAATATGTAAAATCAATAATTAAAATTCACAAAAATGTTAGCAATGTAAAAATGATAAGACAGATGAATTAACAAACACACC